>JAMPIV010006842.1:470000-618273 GCA_024509875.1 Oreohelix idahoensis
TTTAGCAATGGTTTAGCCCGTTCAAGCCCCCCAGTTGGTGTAATCCAACGAAACCCCTCTTATAAGGTATAGCTCTGTTTAGAGGTAAATATATGTGTAAGTATTTATCTCTTTCTCTCTCTCTCTTTCTATATATATATATATATATATATATATATATATATATATATATATATATATATATATATATATATATATATATATATATATATATATATATATATATATATTCTGGCTCATACGTTTGCTTTCATACATATAAATGAATCAACTATTATTGTTTATTTTTAAAACAACAGGTAACAAATTTAATAGTGAATTAGTCTTTAACAGGTTAAAAGATATACCTGGAAAGATTAGTGGGTCATAAAGTTCTCGTCATTGAGACGTTGGTGGGAATTTAACCTTATACTTAAAGTTTAACTGAAATGTCCTTTTTGCTGGTGCCTTTAGTTAGCACTTAGCTTGTATGAGTGAGTCCTGCCGCCTAGGTGTTCGTCACGTTGTTCTGGTGATGAATGTACTTAGAAGAGTTAAATTCCCGAGTTTACACAGTGCAACTCAAGAAAGATGAATAAAATTCACCAATATTCCTCTGGGTATTAACGGGACAATGTGTCTGGACAGCGCGAGCAACGATTTGTGCCTGAATTAACATTAACAAGTTACATAAAGTAGCAAGAAGAGACGTGGTACGCAACCAGACGATACGCCAAGGCCTTAAATCCTACCCCCTGCAGACCCAAGTAGAACAGTCCCAATTAAGATGGTTTGGCCATGTCTGAAGAATGGGAGAAGATCGGATACCACGACATTCATGGGAAACAAAGAGCCAAGGATCCAGACCCCGAGGACGACCCAGAGTCCGCTGGGAGGACAACATTAGACAATCTTTGAAGGACCGAGGACTATAATGGAACAGGAGGAAGACAGCCGATAGGATAGTCTGGCGCTCTCTCTTCCAAACCTCTACACCTCACGGTAGAAGGGGAACGACTAAGTAAGTAAGTAAGTAAGTTACATAAATCTCACAAAATGATATGCTACACTTGAGGCACATATGATGTAGTCATCACTCATCATAGGCTCTCGAATCAATTTCGTCTGAGAAATTCCTCTTATGACCGTGTTCTGTGATACACTTGGCCTGGGAAACTAGTAATTCCTCTTCGACGGGTGTTCTGCGATACACTTGGTCTGGGATATTATTTCTCTTATGACTGATGATCCAATTCCTAGGTTTCCAGTATTGTATTTATAAAGTCCTGGTCCCTGAAGTTTTACAGTCTGTGTATTTAAATATGCGGGTTTACTCTTAAAGTTTCAGAGTTGCCCAAAATACTGTCGATCTGTCACTTTTGATATAGGAATTCTAGGTCCTATCCTTCTCTTTCTGGCTTCTTGGGAATTGCTCGGTTGAAGTTACGAAGCTGTCTGTTCTGTGCCTCTGAGTTTACTAGATTATATCTCTCATTTTCAGTTCAAATCACAGATTGTGTTTCCGCTGAATGTTCCAATAGATTTCATTGTATATTCCGGCATCTCACTTCAAACCAATCAAATCTCTCTCTATCACTATTTGGGTGAGGAAGTTTTAATTCAAAATATTCCCCGCGTGTTTAAAATTAAATTTGAAATTCCACGCGTGACCTCTATATAATACTGCATAATACTTCCGATGACATATATCTGCCTCTTCACAATCTTGTGACCATATTTTCCTGGGGTAATGTCTTCACCAAGATGTCTCTCCAGACAGATTATCTCTAACAATCACCAGGGATTGTCCCACAAAAGTGATAAACGCATTTACCACCTGTGTAATCTATCAGACAAACAGACACGGTCGTCGGCAATCCCAACAGACAATCTTGAGTTCTATTGATGTTGATCGGGCGAGACCGTCTGTTCATGATAAGAATATCGCTCGCTGACCGGTGATAATGACCGGGTATTGTTACTGTTACGTTGGGATAAATTAGAGGATCATGCATGGATACACGAATGATAGCAGGTGTTCATTCAGGACAAATATTGTCAGTACACATAACAAAGCCGGTAGGTGAACAGGTCCACGGGAAAACATGGTTGACATTTAATAAACAAAGTCACTTCACAATGGTCCATCAAACATCAAAAGTACATGGCAATGGATAAGCGTAGTAGATTATCTCTGGTCCGTCAATAAGGTTCAAACGTTAGGCATCTTTAAGTGGAAATAATATAATAATAATAATACAATCCTCTCATCTCCACTCAATTCTGGCCGTTGTACTAAAGGTTCGGTAATCCACGAAAACCAAAGTAATGCGGCAGAAGCAATCAGTGCAAACCAAATATTAGTTGCCTCATATCTCAAAGTTACTTGTAGTAAATTAGGGTATGAACTTCTAGATAAGTTTATGAACCATCTTGCACATAACGTGGCAGCCTCCGAGAATCAACAATGCCACAATATATTTATAAATCACGCTCCATTATCCCGGAGCCTCGAAAAATTACACCTCTCTTGGACGCAAACACAAAGACAGAAGCCCCATTAATTAACACACTGAACGCCACGACATGTGACAGAAAACGTCACTAGTTGACCGTCGCTCATCACGGGTGCACCCCAAAACGCCTCGTGTAAAAAAAAAAAACCGTAGTTTGTTTTTTTTTTTCCTACAGGCGAACACAATTGATCCTCACATAATTGAAATCGAAATCTCCAAGTAACAATGCTGTCAAAAATCCTAAATTAAGCTTAAACGCAATTCACGCATGATATGAATCAAATAAGATATGAAACAATGCGATATGAAATTAATGTAACTAAAGTACATGAATATCTCACAAAAAGAGAAAGAAGAGAGAAAAAAAAATAGTACAAGAACGCAAGGATAACTAATTAACACAATTATTACATTACTTAATTATTCTGCTCTAAGTACCTTTGTACGTTGGCAAGACAAGTAATGTCCAAAACAAATTTGCAATAATATAAGAATACTCCAAACTATCCGTGTCAGGACTAGATTTGTAGCATAATATAGTAATCTTAATTAATGTGAATGTTCATTCCAGAATAATAAAATGATATTGTAGTTGCAAATTGTTCGTGTCTGTAAGTAGGATAACACTATTCAATGTACCGCTTGCTAAAGTGAATAATGATTATCTCCAAGTCGTATAAATCACAAATGTTAATATGGATGGTTTGAAAATCCTCTTAGTGTTCATGTATTCATCGTCCTTTGTCATAATGACTAGTAGTGGATAAACACCATGGCTTCACACATGTATAATATAAAGTCAATTAACTAAATCAATATGAATCTTCAAGTTCGAGCTGTGGGCATCTCGATAAAGCATCTGCGACCACATTTGCAGAACCTGGTATTGCCTCGATTTCATACTGAAAAGGTTGAAGCAGGATGGCGAAACGGGCTAGCTTTGGGTTCTTGTGATTCGCCTTCTTCAATGAGAAAAGGGATTTCTGGTCTGATTGTATGATGAAAGGGGCGCCCAACAAATACCGCTCCAGCTTGACTACCGCCCAGATAACAGCCAGCAACTCTCTTTCTATCACTGGGTACTTTCTTTCTGCATCAATGAGCTTTCTGGATATGTAGAGGGTTGGACGTAATCTTCCCTCGAACTCTTGCATCAGTGATGCGCCGATACCTTTTGAACTAGCATCTGTGCAGAGATAATAAGTCAGATTTGTATCTGGTAACCTCAAAATTGGTGGCACAGAAAAAATATTTTGAACATAATTTAATGCAGCCTGGCACTCTGGTGTCCAGTGCACGTGGTTCGGTAAGCCTTTTTTTTAGCAAGGCAGAGAGGTCTGCAGTGATTGAAGACAAGTTTGGTATAAATTTACTATAATACTGAATCAAGCCGAGAAGACTACGAACTTGCTTCTTAGTAGTGGGCACAGATAATTTTAGGATTTTGGAAACATTATGTGGCACGGTCTGAAGAAAACCGTGACCCACCTTATGTCCCAAGAATGAAATTTCCTCAAAGGCAATAACGATCTTTGAGGGCTTGGCTGTTAGGTGATGGAGACGTAAAGTATCCAGAAGAGAATGTAAACCTAAGAAGTGCTCCTCCCAAGTGGAACTGAATAGACAGATGTCGTCTATATATGTGATTATATCGGACCGATGAGAGAGAATTTTTCTCATCATACGGACAAACGTTGCCGGGGCGTTCATAAGTCCGAAAGGCATTACGTTCCACTGATAAAGACCCTGTTGTGTAGCAAAGGCAGTGAGTGGTTTAGCTCTGTCAGTCAAGGGAACTTGCCAGTATCCCTTGGTAAGGTCAATTTTAGTAAAGAAAAGAGACTTGGCGAGACGAGACAAAAGATTTTCAAGTAGGGGTAAGGGTTCAGCATCGAAGACTGTGATGTTATTCAGCTTCCGGTAATCTATAATTCCTAAATTAAGCATTTGTTTTAATTCTTCTTCCACCTGGTGCTGGTAGTGAATAGGGATAGGATAGGGGCGTAGACGAATTGGTCGATCATCTGTAAGGGTGATGTCATGCGAAATGACTGATGTAGGCCCTGGGATATCTGTGAGGACTGTGGTGAAGTGGGATGTTATAAATATTTATAGGGGACTTAGTGTACTGACTGAGATCAGCTGTGAAGGTATATATATATCTAATAAGAGTAGTGTATTATATATAACCTTATCAAATACAAAGGGAATCAGGAATCACAATCAATTTTAATTACAAGTTATATGTACAGAATTTATCAATATGAATATTGTAGTGACATATATTATTAAAAGTATCCTATGTGTGTCAGTTGTGTAGTAGTAATATGAGGTAATACTGGTTCTGTTTTGTTCAAGCTCTGTTGGTATTTGTCATCATGACTTCAATAGTTTGTCTTTATTGGAACTAGTATTGGAGATGTTCTCAGTTCCTGATATTAAAACAATTTAATTCCCCTCTTAATTGTATGTTACACTGTCATTTTAAGATGGGGGGACATAATGTTGAGCTCAGCCGGCCACATCAGCTTATCTTGCGTGATGGCGGCAGGAAAAGACTCCTCTGCTCGATTTCTCCCCTGGGCTCTGGAGACACCTCACTGATAGCTAAATGGACCAAGGAGTATGCTGTCCGACTCTGGATTCAGCAAAGCTCTGACCAGGTGCTGCTCAATAACGTCAAGACCACGGTCCCTGAAAACAAGAAGGATGTACCTTCTACTTCATAACTAATTGATACTCTAGTTCTACACTGAGCACAATACATCACAAACATTGAGTTCAGAGCGTTAGGCCAACTGTCAGCTTCATCTGAAATACTTTATACCAGTATTAACCTCCTTAATGGTTACTACGCCTCTGCACTTCCAGCATTATTTCTTTCTAGTCAATCATCTAGGTGTCAGTGTACTGTTTGGCCATTCCATGCCGTTTTACTTTCCTCCGACACCTTCTGTTCAGGCTGGAGCATTATAGGCTTTACATCATGTTTGCTACTGAACTACACATATATACAGGCATAAATTAACAATTCACATTCAATTTTCATTAAAAGATACTGAATGTTTCAAGCTTACCACAATTCATAGAATAAACACAGATACGTTGACTAGCAATGAATTCTGGCACAAATACTGGCACAAATTCCCATCTGCTTATGTTCCAGGCTTTTATTTAGCAAAAATATGAGCTGGCTTCAACGCACTGTTGCTTTATCAAGCTTATTTGAACTAGTGGTCTCGAACTAACGCTCCTAAGTGATTATATCAGCGAGTCTGGCCAATGGAGCCACGTTTCGACAAGTGTTTGAAAAAATTTTACCTTCCTACGTCTCCCCTAACAACCAAGGATAGCATTTATAGTCCGACTAATCGTGTTTAGCCTTACATATCATTCCAGCCAATCAGTTCAAATGTAACTTGTGGCCCATTTCCCGTACAATGGTGGGTTAAAAAAAATCTACCACTGAGCGATTCTGATTTTGGGTGTTGTCTGACAGCACCATCATTTTATTTTGGCTATAACTTGTTAATTCCTAGACTATTTGCGTAACGTTTTACATATTCTTTGTCAGCAAGCCCTAAGGAACCCAAATATACAAATTTAAAAGAGCTAAGTGGCTGCGTTCAAAATATGCAATTTCTTCTACCTCCTGTTTCGAAGATGTGCTGTCTGGGTACTGTAATGTTTTCAAACGTAAACCCATCTAAAGTTATCTTTTCTAATAAGCGTTTTTCAGGATTTTAAAACCTAACTCTGGGAAGGGTAGTGAATTTTGTCACTGTCGATTCGAAATAAAGTTAGTGCATGTGGCCTTACACGCGTGATAGTAGTAATTGTGTATCGCGTTACGCTTGTTGGAGTGGCATTAATAGCGAGACGCGTGTTTAATTTTGCATGCGTTCGGCTTTCTGCCTCTCCCTTCTCTCTATCCTGCTTTATCTGTCTTTAGTTACGCCGTGTATAAAATGGAATGAATGAAATATTAAAATTAGGTCATTGTTCAGCTTGCGTATCTCAAATGTTTTTCCAAGAAATACAGCACACGTTTCATTGAAGAAAGCGGGTAATAATACAGTAGGCTTTTACTATCAACGTGAAAGCGTTACAATTTGCAGACGAAGCAGAAAACAAGGGGGGATTTCGAGTACATTCTTTGTGACAGCACTGTTATTTTACCATTGCTCTTTTCTTTATTAGAATTTATTTGTTAGGCTTTATATTTACCTGATAATTTATATATGTGGATTAGAATATTCCACGACAAGGACGTCTGGAAAGGATTCTAGAAGATTAAATATTTGAGAATGTTGTTCAGAAGACAAAGCTGGACAAATAGCAATTTCCTTCCATGTCTCAGTCGATTGGAGAGGAACGACAGGTAAGTTCATGGGAACATCAGGAAAAGCCGATTCTTCCTCCTGAATTACTGATAACGCAGAGTAGTGAGTACCAGGTCTAGGGTGGTCATCAACTGCTTGAAAGATGGCTTGAAGATGTTCCGGTCTAGTGTGGAATTCTTTAAGCATGTTTATGTGAAAGGTCTTCCTTTTCCCTTTTATCTCTAAAATGTAGTCAACATCAGAAATGCGTGGCAATACTTTATATGGACCATTCCAAGCAATTAAAAGTCTATTTTCTTTCCTTGGAAGCAATACAAAAGCTTCATCGCCAGGCAATAGTTGACGTAATCGTCTGTTGCGATTTTGGAACTGGCGTGATCTTGCTTTAGCAGCCTCGGAAGAAGCTGTAGCCAGTTGGCATGCATCTATAATGTTACGCCGGAGGTTAACGACGTATTCATACGATGACTGGATGTCCTCAGTCATCTCTGAGTCTATGAGCAGGTCCTTAATAAGTGACATGGGACCTCGAGGTTGAGCTCCAAACACAAGCTCAAAAAGGCGAGAAACCGGTCTGTTCATTCGCTACCTCACGGTATGCGAACAGCACGGCGGGTAAAACCCTGTCCCAATCTTGAGGATATTTCACTGTAACTTTGCCCAATAACTGCTTTAACGTCCGGTTAAGACGTTCCACCATGCCATTGCTCATCGCATGGTAAACACTACCGAGAGACCTGTCGATATTGAGGCGTTTCATAACAGCAGTCATAGTGTCAGATACAAATTGGGTACCTCGATCTGAAAGAAGTTTTCGAGGAAAACCAAGTCTAGAAAAAATCAAGAAAAGGGCATCAGCAACGTCATTAGTGGTGATGTTCTTAAGAGGGATGGCCTCGGGCCATCGAGTGCACATGTCGATACGATATATAGATAGTCCCACCGTTCACTTGGCTGAACGTAAATACGTCGGAGGAGTGGTAAAGAAGATAAAGACAGTCCTATAGCAGATACTTCCAGAGGGGAGTGGAGTGTTAGAGACTTCTCCGTACTAGATTCAGCATAGAGAGTAAATATTGGTGCATAAAATATGCCACATAATAATGACAGGGGGAGAGAAAAATAAGAAAACATCACTCGCACGGGAATGTAATGCAATTCTGCCGGAGTGGACTTGAAATAGCCGTGTAAATTTTGTGAGATATTGATTATTTCTGATGGAGCTGGCTGTACAATAGAGTTTAACCTTTTCAAGGCGAGTCCGGTGTTCAAACAAATCCGTGTCATACGACATTGGGGAACAATTACCCACGGCCATAGACTCAGGCGACAAAGGACTCTCGAAGCGGCACCCTGATTACCTAGCGAGATATGAATGAGAGGTTCAAGAATGAATCGAGGGAACAAAGGATAAGTAGCGCGCCAGAGCACACACGCAAATCCGCATGGAAAACAATAATTGACAGCAAGCTAATAAAACAGAAATTGACATGCAAAGTGACATGGACAGCAAGTTTTGTTACAAGAGAAGACAGGTGAGTTTTTCTAGCCGGCCAATCAGCACACACCAGGCAGTCTTGCAAAAAAACTGACAGGCGACGCGAAGGAAAGTTAGTGGCGAAAACCCCACCCCCTTTTGACCAGGGAGAGGTACGTGCAACAGGTCACAATATGGAGGCCTGGAAATTTGTTGAGGGGAGGAAGACGATTTCTGACACATTGGCTAAACCAGACATATAATGTAGCGTATGGTTCGCTAGAGATCAGTGCGAAGTTTGCAACAGAGTGGTGTAGAGAAAAATCCCAAAAGCCTAGCCTTATTAGACGTGTTCATTCATGTGTGGATATTGAAATTCGCATATCTGAAATTTATAGTGTTCTTAAAGGAATTTGCGGAAGGGAAAAAAGAGGTTAGTGAATCTTTTTAAAAACTGTTAATAATTTTCCTTAATCTTTAAGTTAAGATTTACTTTTGCATGTAGCATAATAGCTAAATGTGCGGATGACAGTTCTCAATTAATTCTTCTCGTAAATAATTAATTAAATCAAAAGGTTTTCATCTAAGATGATAGGAGGTAATTGATAGTTCATACTTCATCTTCATCTAGATTGTTAGGTCATCATGCAGAATTACATGTGCCCACACTCTCATGTGCAATATATTTAACACTTGTCAGATGCATCTCATGTCATACATAATTACTAGAGAATTGAAACCATCCTTAGTAAGGAGTAGTATAAATGAAAGTCAACCAGTGATATTAAGTGTGAAAACTTATGAAGACTTTAATGTGTCAACAGTCCATCAGACGTCTGAGTCTACACGCTACGTGTTTGACGCCTAACCAGAAAGAAGCTAGCACAGTGTACGTCTGGAAAGCAGAATTCGCCATTTAGGACATCCTTCATTCCTCAGTTAAAAAGGAATATTTCTCGCCCACGATTAGGACGGTTTTGGCAGCATTTTTATTCACCTTTTAACAAGAGCGCATGTTGAGAATCAAGATTCCATATTTACAAGTTGATTACATATTCAAATATCAAGCTCAACTCACTAACAAGAGCGCATTTTGAGAATCAAGATTCCATATTTAAAAGTTTCCCGACACATACTTATGTGTCCCTTTCTTCCTATTCCACCATACCATCTATCTCAGAACTTTACCCTCGATGAGAATTAAACTTAGTCCCATTGAGCGAAAACATACTTCACATTTAAATTGAATAGATTTATGTTTAACTTTACATTGGTTGAAAATGTTAATAATATAGATTGAATATGTTTTCATTTACATCTACACTGGTCGAAAATGTTAATAATATAATACGTATGTCCATCATTTCGTTCATCATTCACTTCCTGCTCCATATGGAACTTGGGACTGCCTCTGCCTTTAGTTCTCTATAAGAAACTCGCATAAAGCAGAAACCAGCCCTTGCAGTTGTGGTTCATGAAATCATCATTCTATATGCTGAGGTTGCCAGCCTCAAATGACTTCGACATCTACTTAGCAATTTTCCCATATTAATATTCCAATGTCAATATATACATATTATTTCACGTGTTAATAATGCAAAACATAGAATTATAGATAAAGAACGTACCACACAATTTTTTGGGGATCCCTGACTGACTTCTGGCTCAGAGATAGAGTCAGGCAACTTGTTGAAGATGTCTCTAACACGTGTTCTGGGATTGTTACTTTATAATAATCTCCCACGTTAACTCCGTGTTTCAGATTCCTCAGGTTCCGGTTTTCCTTGCTAATAATAATAGAGTTTTCCTGGGCTTTTAAGTCCTCAAGAGGCTCCAACAAGTCCGGTCCGATAAATGAATTATGATTTTTTTTTCTTAACTCTGGCAGGTCTGGTTGTTTTCTCTACGAGGTGAATTTTCACAGTGCTTTCGACCGACTAAAGTGTCAGGTTGTATTGCAACTTTCGTCCATCGCACGTTGTTGTTTACTTTTAAACCAGTCTCCAATAAGAAATGTTGTTATGTTTACATCTCGAATGCCGGCTAATAGTTACAATCATACGTGGTTTGATGGCGTCTATTCAAAAACTTTCCTCATAGGAAAAGTCTGCATGTTATTTAAAAGGTCATTTTCCGTATAAGGAGTTGTTATATCCTTCGATTCGCGGTAATGATTGCACTACAACTCCCTACATTATCACAAATAAAGTCCTTGTAACATTTCTGTCCGGAAGTTATTACAACATTCTGTCATTCAGGTGCATGTCTGTAATATGTCCGCAGATGGGTAATTTATCTCCCCGTCCTTGTGCAAACACCCACCCTCGTGTAACCATTTGGGCTGTGACTCTTCACGACAGTAATTAGTGAATCACAATACCAAATCAGCGCTAAATAAACTGGCTGGGCGTACGTCGTGTTCATCTGACGCGGCCAAGGTGTGGTACACGAGAATTTTATCAACATCACTGTGGACAATATTGCATCACCTGTCTACTCTCTCAGCAATGATGGTCAGGTAAACAGACAAGACGAATTATTACGGAGAAGAAGTGCAACCAATGACTCTAAAATAACCATACTGCCGGAGAGGACAAGAGAGCGAACACAATTATGTGACATGAAGCATGAAGCCATGGCTGCAGCAGGTCCAATTGCAGAAGAAATACAACAAAACATTTATATGCTTTTGCAACAGTGGTTTGTGTCGCAATTTGTTTTACACGATGAGGTTGCCATTCCCCATTTCCAACCTCTTATAAGTTTCCTCTTACGACATGCCTGAAGGAGTAGTGAATTTTTTTTCTTGTCTCACCAAGATACCGCATGAAACTACACGAAGGCTTGTGCAAAATCGAACGACTAATGTGGTTAGGACAAGAACAGGAATGTGGGAATTGTGGGGGAAGAGCCAGATCCAGTAGAACGCGAAGTTATATAAAGACGTTGGCGGTGTATAGACACAGCCAATTCCGTCACAAGACAATCCTTGTTCTGGAATCCTAAGGGTAAAGGAATAACAGAAAGTCCCTAACACATGAAGGAGACAACTGGAGAGAAAGAAAACGTGGAAAAAACTGGAACGTCTAGCAGAGTACCGTACATGAGGGTGTGGCTTGAACTAATTTTTTCTTCTTCGTCGTCATGGTTCGTTGAAGTATAACCACATCTATTTCTCTTATTTAAAGTAGGCAGTATGTCTCAGGCTTCTCTCTTTAAAATGAGTTGGTGAAGGACATGTTGTCAATCTGCTCCTCTCGTGGAGCATACACTCCTGAGGGAAAGGTTCTAGTGTTTGCTTATCTTCCCCACATTGACATACGTTTGTCTGATTTTTAATTTGAGGAAGAGAAGGTATCTGAGTGTGCAAAGGCCGGTTCTCAGGCTGAAAATTATCACTCGATTCCTTCTTGATAATTGCTTCTGTTATACTTAACAATTGGTGTTTTCTATGCCATTTTTCTTGGAAGCTATTTTAGCTTATTGTTTTCATGACTTAATACGTTGTCCAGTTCTCAGTTTGAATCGTGATTTCTCCTTATCTGGCAAGAATTGTAACCATCATAAAGCCTATGAGACATAAACAATTTAAATGGAGAGAAGGAGAAAGAAATGTTGACGACACATTCAAACGGTGATAATCGTAAAGTTTGATATGAGAGAGAGAGCTTCATTTCACGAGTGATACTTTAGCGACAAAAGAGAAAATGATGGCCTATCTAAAAAACTTGAAAACTAAAGTAACGAGTGTGCATTAAAAAAATCACAAGCATTGTTTAGTACACGAAACAATCACGAAACTATAAGTTTGAACTATATAATAATTCCAAAGGAGGACATGCAAAATGTTGAGCAAAATTTGTAAAAAAACCAACAGCTTGGTGCAGTTTTATATATTGTATATGAAAACCGCAGTAAATGGGTACCTAACTCTGCTTGAATTAGGGGGGAGGGGGAAGTCATCGAGGAAGAAAACTGGTCATCCCAACTATCGATGCTGGACTTAATATGGTGAAGTCTGTAACACTTCACTCCCCTTGCTGCAGTAACTGCTATTGGACAACCTTTACCTTTTTATATGAAGACCCCTATGCTAGTAGCAGCAGTAGGAAGGTGAGGACGAGAAAGAGGAGAAGAAGAAGAAGAAGCAGAAGAAATAAGGACGATGATGAGGAAGAAAATAAATAAGCAATGCCCACGCAAAATGTCATTGAATGTCAAGCATACCTAGTGATTCCCTTCACCTTCTCGTA
Organism: Oreohelix idahoensis; assembly: GCA_024509875.1. Lineage (NCBI taxonomy): Eukaryota > Metazoa > Mollusca > Gastropoda > Stylommatophora > Oreohelicidae > Oreohelix > Oreohelix idahoensis. Next base: position 482,569 of record JAMPIV010006842.1, read on the forward strand.
TTCGCTGTATCTACCTTTCCAGGTACAGTAAACCCTCTATAATCAGAATGATACACCTGAGAGAAGAAGGGACGTAATGTTGGAGTTTTTTTTTTAAAGTATCGAATTTTTAAGTGTTATATTACAATACATCCATTTTAAAACTTATTGCAACGTCCACATATATAATCATCTACTAATTAGTTCATATGTGATATGCATACTTTCTAAATGAGGCTGACAAATAACTTTATACTAGAATTGAACGTAAGGCATTTTTGCATCTGCATTCCAGATGCGGAGATTTGGGTTGCGAGAACTTTTGGAGTCACAGATCTTGAACGAGGTTCGGGTTTTAACAATATTGGTGGGGGTGGGGGACCAATCTTCATTTATCCGAAGCAACCCTAATACTATTTCCCAGGCATGGTTTTATGTCATCATTATTGTCGCGAGTATGGAAATAGAGAATGTCTGAGTTTACTCATAATAGGAATGAATAATGTGAAGCTAGAGAAAATTAAAGTCACTAATGAAAATATGGAGAGAGGTAGGATTTCTGGAGAGAAGAGAGATATAATCAAATATCTGAGGTCTACTTCCCAGCGATACTCGGACTCTGTTTAAGATGTCATACCCTCGTCCGTCCTCCAGTGCTAAATAGAACAATCTACTACAGTAAGGACTACAACAGCAAACATTAAGTGACAGTTAGAAGAGAGTGAATTCTGACCGCTTAGTACATTACATATAAATATATTTATTAAAGAAACCACAACATTGAACCCAAAAAATTAAGTAATGCCTTCACTAGCTCTGAAGTGCTAGTGAATCTATCAATATCACAACCACAGACAAATAACACAAGACTTCACTCAATCTCTCAGGCAAAACACCTCACCCCAAACCAACAACACCCGTACACTTTCTCACTCCCAAGAAAATCTAACTAAAGGGGTTAGGCCCCCAGTTTCGCGAGGAAACGGCCACTCCTTAGGGTAATAATCCTGGTAAGTAAGTTACTTTCTCTGCTAGAAGAAAAAATACTACACTGTTCCACCTAGGTTGAAATTTCCAGGCTATGGAGATAAGCTCTAACTGTAACAGTGTCGTAATAAATCCTATGAATTCACAATTTCCGGTGGCGGGAGGCCACACAAGCAGGCGGAGGAGATTAAAACGAGTGCAGAAATAATTGCACCCACTGATCGAAATTTATCCAAACGACAAGGACTTTTGCTGGCGAGCAAGTATCCAGTAGGCGCGCTGGGGCACCTTTTATACTGGATAATGAAGACGAACTATAAAGCAGGTGACGAGTACTGGCAACTGACTACTCCTCTCAGTCGTTATGTCAGTATACTCAGCGAAAACCGCTATCAATGGGTCGGACAGTGTTGCCAAAACTGACTGGATGGCAAAAGCGACAGTCCGTAGGTGTCGAGATGATGGTTAACTGCAACTGGCGACAATATGTGCTGTACACTGCGGTTTGTCAACGCGCTTTTAGTTACCCGCGTTCTTTTCTGCTACCGTTCGGTCTTACTTAGTCGTTCCCCTTCTACCGTGAGGTGTAGAGGTTTGGGAGAGAGAGCGCCAGACTATCCTATCGCTGTCTTCCTCCTGGCCTGGTTCCATTCTAGTCCTCGGTCCTTCAAAGATTGTCTAATGTTGTCCTCCCACGGAACTCTGGGTCGTCCTGGGGGTCTGGATCCTTGGCTCTTAGTTTCCCATGCTTGTCGTGGTAGCCGATCTTCTCCCATTCTGCAGACATGGCCAAACCATCTTAGTTGGCACTGTTCTACTTGGGTCTGCAGGGGGTGGGATTTTAGACCTTGACGTATCATCTGGTTGCGGACCATGTCTCTTCTTGTTACTTCAACCACCTTCCTCGGGTACCTCATTTCTGAGGTTTGGATCTGGCTATTTTGGGTTGTAGTCATTGCCCATGACTCGCATCCATATGTCAAAATTGGGACATAGATGGAGCGGTATACAGCCATCTTCGTTTTCTTACCTACCTCTCTCTCTTGCTGAGGAATTCTCGATTTATGGCCTGAAAAAGTCTCCCAGCTGCTGCTTTTCGAGTGGCCAAAATGATGGTCTTTGATGCCTCCCTTTCGGTCTAAAATAACTACGAGGTATTTAAAGTGGTCGACTTGCTCCAGGACCTGTTCTCCCAGCTTAATTTGGTCTTCTTTCTTCTCGTGATATCACCATGGATTTTGTTTTAGAGCTACTTATGACCATCCCTCTCTTCTCCAGCTCTTCCTTCCAGACTTGCAGGTTGGATTGGAGATGTGCCTCTGATTTAGCAATCAGGGCAACATCATCAGCAAATGCCAGCTCTGAAATACAGACCTGTCTCATCTTCCAGTACCCCACTGAATACTTTCTTGTTCTATCCTTACATGCCTTGATGACATCGTCCATGAAGAGTATGAAAAGATAAGGTGACAGGATATCACCTTGTCTTACACCAGTGGTGGTCCTGAACTCTTCTGACTTATGGTTTGCTGTCCTCACATAATTTCTGCAAGACTCGTAGAAGCTCTATATAGCATGAATCAGAGGTGCTGGAATGTTCTTCCTTGCCAAACAGTCCCAAAGTTTGCTCCAGGGGACCCTGTCAAACGCCTTTTCCAGATCTATGAAACAAAGATGGATCTCACTCTTACACTCAAGGGCCTTTTCACTCAGCTGTCTGAGTGTGAAGATTAGGTCTTGAGTACTCGGTTTGCTCGGAATCCGCACTGGACCTCATCCAACTGTGGCTCAGCTAGGCGTCGGAGTCTCTGCTCTAGGATTCTAGAGTAGATTTTACCAGGGACACTGAGAAGGGATATGCCTCTATGGTTTCCACATTGTCGATTGTCACCCTTTTTGAAAATTGGTGTTATGATGGCAATCTCCCAATCCTTTGGTATAGTCTTGTTGCACCACGCTGCCTGTAGGTCCCTTAAGAGTAATAGGTCGCCTGATGCTCCCATGTACTTAACCATTTCTGGTGTTATACCATCATGCCCTGCTGCTTTGCCCATCTTGATTTTCTCCAGTGCTGCCTTCAGTTCTTCCATCTGTATGTCTCTGACAGGTTATGTAAATAGATTACATGATTTCCCACCTTTGCTTCCTTATTAGTTTTCACGGTTGTGTTAACGCAGAACCCATGCTCTTCGATATCTGTCTAACTCATATTTTGGCCACGCCTATTTCTTTTTTTCTCTATGTCTTACGGGCACTAGCGAGTATTTACAAACAGACCTATTAGCTAGTCCACGAGCGGACAGGTAACCGCCAGCGAGTAAGAGGCGTTAACTGAATTATCACGCGAACAATTGGGCAATCGTTGAATAGTGACAGATCAGACAAAGAATGCGCGTAGAGAGAGATCGAGTCGTCTATTTGTAGAATCAAGGGCGATAAAACAAAAGAAGTACCTTTGATGGTTACATTTCTCAAGGGGGACTTAAGCGAATGAAGAAAAGAAAGGGGCGATATCCACAGTTACCGACACATCCTTTTGTTCGTGATCACAAAGGGGACGTAATTAGCTGCAGAGAGAGAGACGAGATCAACAGACGGTCTGCTCGTTAGCGAACATCTATGCGGTCGGCATAGGTGAGAAAGAAAGCTTAAATTCAGGAATCGAACCGTAGATTTCCCCAAAATGCGGGTCAAGGCGCGATATCTCGCACTAGCTAGCGAAAGCAGACCAATTTTATATAAATACCCCATCCGTTAAAATCAATTATCCAGTCGCCTCAGAAATTTTCGGAATATCTAGCTCAAATTCTAGAGCCATTGTTCAAAGTGGATCTCTTAGAATTCTGTGGAGATAGTTTTATTTTCTGTGTTGCGGTAAAAGAAATATATACTAGCACTTGAGTGATTTAATTGTTAAAGTTCGTCATTATATTTCCCTAGGATTTACTGTGTTAATTGAATAGCGTGTTAAATAACATATAGCTAATTTTTCCAGCTGTAACGTAAAAGTTAATTACTTGCTATCACCCAGAAAGAGATGTTTTAATTGACTAGTAAACGCATTAGGCGATTGACTACTGACGGAATCTATATTTTTTTCTAATTCATTAAGTGTAATTTTGTAAATGACTAGCGCTTATTTCACTTGTTAAAAATGATAAGATAAGCTAGACACTTGTGGTTTCTAATCTAATTTAATAACCGCGTGGATAAGAAATCACACATTACGCGGGTTAGGATAGAATACTGATATTGTACTATTTCCCAGGCATGGTTTTATGTCATCATTATTGTCGCGAGTATGGAAATAGAGAATGTCTGAGTTTACTCATAATAGGAATGAATAATGTGAAGCTAGAGAAAATTAAAGTCACTAATGAAAATATAATAATAATAGCCCCTTCAGTCATAACTGACTATGGGAATGCGCCCCTGAGGTGACAGCCCTCAGCTACTTATTTTCCTGGTGCTCCTTTCGACGTTTTTTCCTCACCTCTGCTTCTTGTGTGAGCCTCTCTTAGCCCAATCTGAGGTGGCGATGTAAATAGCATCGCCACTTAGTGCGATCGGCAGCTTTATCCTCCCATGTTGCTGGATCCATGTCCAGTGCCCTCATATCTCTCTTGCACACATCTTTGAACCTCAGCTGTGGTCGCCCAACTGTTCTCTTGCCATCTGCTAATTGTCCGTAGAAGATATCTTTTGGGATGCGACCATCATCCATGCGGCGAACATGGCCAAGCCAGCGAAGTCTGCGCTGTCTAAGAAGCGTATACATACTTTGAAGGCCAGCACGTGACAACACCTCGACATTTTTCACTTTATCTTTCCACGAGATGCCGAGGATGTGGCGTAGACACCGCAAATGGAAGATATTGAGCCTTCTTTCTTGCTTAGCATAGGTCGTCCAGGTCTTGCTGCCATATAGGAGTGTGCTGGTGACGCAGGCATTATATACCGCAGCTTTGGTCTTCATTGTGAGTTTAGAGTTTCCCCAAACACGCGATGTGAGGCAGGCAAAGGTAGCTGCAGCTTTGCCAATGCGGCTGTCGATTTCTGTATCCAGTGAGAGTTTGTCATTGATGGTAGACCCTAGGTATGTGAAGGGGTGCACCACTGCCAATTCATAGTTATCGATAGTGATAACTGGTGCAGCACCCACATCCTGACTCAGCATATTCGTTTTCTTTAGACCTATTGTGAGGCTAAAGTCCTTGCATGCTTTAGTGAAGCGATTCATCAAGCTCTGAAGCTCCTGTTGGCTTTGAGTGACGACTGCAGCATCATCAGCGAACCACAAGTCTCTTATAGTGACCCTTCTGATTTTTGTTTTTGCCTTCAGCCTTGAAAGATTAAACAGACGGCCATCTGACCTAGTGTGAAGGCATATTCCTTCAGTTGCATCTCTGAATGCATGTTTCAAGAGTAAGGCAAAAAAGATTCCGAAGAGGGTCGGAGCCAGAACACAGCCTTGTTTAACGCCACTTCGTATATCAAAGGGCTGTGACGTGCTTCCAGCATATTGGACTGTTCCCTTCATGCCGTCATGGAATGACTTTATCATTTCCAGCATTTTAGAAGGGCAGCCTATTTTCAGGAGGATTTTAAAGAGTCCATCCCTACTAACCAGGTCGAATGCTTTTGTGAGGTCTATAAAGGCGATATATAATGGTCTTTTCTGCTCTCTTGATTTTTCCTGAAGCTGGCGGACAGAGAAGATCATGTCTGTTGTTGATCTGCCAGCTCGGAATCCACACTGTGACTCTGGATATATGCGCTCAGCTAACTTGTGTAGTCGCATTAAGATGACTTTGGCAAAAAACCTTACCAACAATACTAAGAAGAGAGATGCCTCTGTAGTTATTGCAATCACTTCTGTCTCCTTTATTTTTATACAGTGTTACAATCTTGGCATCTCGCATGTCTTGAGGAATAGTTGTCTCTTCCCAGCACTGGCACAGCATCCTATGCAGGGGATGTAATAGCGTGCTCTTACAGCATTTGATTAAATCAGGAGGAATCCCATCACTGCCTGGTGCTTTGCCAGAGGCCAAGCTATCAATGGCCTTGCTGAGTTCCTCTAATGTTGGTTCGGCATCCAGCTCCTCCATAGTTGGCAGACTGTTGACACCATCAAGGGCTGCAGGCTTAACGGTATTGTCTCTAGCGTAAAGCTCAGAGTAGTGCTCGACCCACCTCTCGATCTGCTTACCCTTATCGGTTAGCTTCTCTCCGCTGATGGTTTTTAGCGGTGCCGTCTTACTTTTATGGGGGCCAAGTGCTTTCTTTATACCGTCATACATTTGTCTAATGTTGCCTGTTTGCGCTGCGATCTGGATGCTCTCACTGAGCTGGAGCCAGTAGTCATTTGCACAGCGTCGAACAGTTTGTTGAACTTTGCTTCTCGTAGCCCTCAGGATCTGTAGGGTTCTGGCACTCGGTGAACGTTTGTATTCATTCATAGCACTGCGCTTAGCTTCAATGACAGGTGCCATCACATCTGATGAAGCATCAAACTAGTCATTTGACTTTGCTGTTTTCTTACCAAAGGTGGCAAGTGCAGTACTTTGAATGGTGTTCCGTAGATGCTCCCAGTTCTCTGTAATAGTATCACCATGCTGAGGGCTACTGAGCACTTTCTCGAAGGTCGCAGTGAATTGAGCGATCATGAAAGGGTCTGACATCTTGCTGGTATCAATGCGTGGTTTCCCTTCATGTCTGACACGATAGAGTTTTCTTGGTTGTGCTCTGATTTTGCAGCAAACCAAGGAGTGATCTGTATCACAGTCTGCACTATGGTACGAGCGCGTGGAGAGAGCACAGACCTGAGGAGTGGCCTTCTGACGAGAATCAGGTCAAGTTGGTGCCAGTGCTTGGATCGTGGGTGTCTCCATGACACCTTATGCTGGGGTTTTGTCTGAAAGTAGGTGTTGGTCACGCAGAGGTCATGGTGGACGCACAACTCTAAGAGCCGTTGTCCATTTTCATTCATCTTGCCAATACCAAACTTGCCCAGACATGAAGGCCATGAAACATTATCGGCACCCACTCTAGCGTTAAAGTCACCAAGGAGAACAAGCTGTTCTTGCCTAGGTATGCTTTTGATAATTGCTGTTAGATTCTCGCAGAACTCATCTTTAGCTTCTGAGGCAGAGTACAGAGTAGGAGCATACACTCTGACAAGGGTGATAGGACCTGTGCTAGTTTGCAGGCGGAGCGTTAACAGGCGTTCTGATCCATTCTCGCCTGGTTCAACCATTTTAGTTAGCGATTTTTTGACCGCAAAACCTACTCCGTATTCTCTAGCTTTATTAAGATCTTTCCCTTGCCAATAAAATGTGTAGTCCTTCTCGCTCACCATTACAGAGCCCACCAGGCGCGTTTCCTGAAGTGCAGCTATATCCACCTGAAGTCGTTTAAGCTCCTAATTAATTATGGCTGTCTTCCTTACATCGTTTACATCCTGTAGGTTTTCGGATAGTCCAGTCAACATAGTCCGGACGTTCCAGCATCCCAATCTGAGAGTTTGCTTATTTCTATTTTTTCGATAATTGCTTGGTGCAAAATTTTCTGTCCACAGTTCGGGTTTGACCCTAATCCCTATGCACCCAATGGGGAAAGCAGACAGTGGCGGGACAACACCTTATTGACTGGGGGCTGCCCAGCTTGAAGCGGGCGGTAGCTGTCCAGTGAGATCCTAGAACCTCTCCCACTGTCGGAAGTAGCCCCTGGCGCCATGCCCTACGCCAATTGGGCAAAATGCTTATAACCGGTAACTGCTACTTCCCGTGTTTTGCCGACACCTATAGGGTGAAGCTGGAGTGTCCTCTCCAGGGCGCGAGCTTGGGCACAGTTATATGGAGATCAAGCTGTTGCCCATGCAGCATGTTCCCCCTCTCCACACAGCCGGTAGATCCAAAGGAACGGCAGTAGCCGATACAGTTTGGTACCAGCCATGTCGCAGGAGTTGCCAGAATAATGTCGAATCGACATTAGACTGCCTAAGGGACTCCGACTCCGGATTTATCCTCAGGGTTTACTCCCGAAGCCAATTCCATTAATGGATATTCCCGCAAGGCAGCGGTGGTTTGAATTCAGAGTTCCTTCTCTTAGATAAGCTACCAACCAAGGATCACGAGCCCTATCTGTCCGAAGCTGCTGGTTTTAAGGCACCAGTCGCTCGCCTTTGCCCCTTCTCCCGTCAGTGGAAACAGTTCCGCCGGGCTCAAATTGAGCCACACGTGAAGGCCGGGAGCTGGACTTGGTTGTCAGAGGCTGTTTGAGGCGCGTGCCATAGAAGTATTTTATCTGCAGTGAGAGCTTATCCTCACTACAACTCCTGGCAATAACAACCTTTGGAACCAATTATTTTGTATTTTCTTCCTAAATCTAGTACGGATCACAAACCAAACCTACCAGCGGCCTTAATCTGAGAAAAAAAAGGGGTCTAAGTCAAATAGTACCAAAAACATTCTTATGTGTATCGGGTCTTCGAGGTTGACCTGTTCGGCCCTCTAGTTTCACCCAGAGAGAGAGAGAGAGAGAGAGAGAGAGAGAGAGAGAGAGAGAGAGAGAGAGAGGGCACAGACATATGACAATAAGAATAACGATAACTGGACACATAGATACCCGGATTTCTTTGTCATTTTCATTTACATTCAGCCCGCTGTGGCGAAAACATCAAACTTAACACTACCCGACTACTGACCACTGTGTTGTGGCGAGGATTTATCCAGAAAGATTTACTCACCTGACATTCTCTTTAACTATCGGAATTACTTAAATAGCTAGACAGAGTCTGCAGGTGGCTTTTGCACGTGCACTAGATGAAACACATTTAGACGTAAGACCTAGGTGAGAGATTCCCTGGACGACTCAAGATACAGGCAAAGGACGTAATCTGCCGCCGTGCTGGCGGTCCTACGAGAGACCGGTGTTTGCGAGACGAGACGAGGGCAGCACAATTAAAATGGTAGAAGTTTTCCGTGTGTCCACGATTCTCTGTAAATGAAAGAATGCGGGGAACTAGCCGTCATCTACTAGAAAGGCAGAATAAAAAGGACCTTTAGCTAGATGTCGATGCCCACGTGTAAAGGGGTGGAATTAACCTGTGCAACGTAAGATTGACATGACCAATGCCAGAAATAGCGCCATTAGGAGCTATAAGACAGAAAAGTAGGCGTAGACAAAAAGTAGAGAACTAGACAGGGCAGGCCATAGACTAAAAGTGACAGAAATTTCTCCGAATCACGACAATTATCAATTGTCCTTGTCGCCGTCCCTCACCCCCATGGCGTATAGAACTACTAAAAATTTTAATATTTTATTTACTATGGTTTTTAATACTTTACCTAGATGGGAAGTTAATGAAATTGGTCTGTATGAACTAGTATCATGGTTATCTTTTTCTGGTTTTATTATTGCAAATACAGGAAATCAATTTTCGTATAGCGCTAGATTTTTAAAGAACGAATTAATAAACAACGCTAAGCATGCAATTCTTGTAATTTAAGAAAGTTAGATGAATTCATCCAAACAGTTATCTCACACATTAAAACTGAGAATCATAAAGTGTTATATATATTCTACATTTCTGTATGGTGCAGAAACATAGACGATGAATAAGCATTTGGAAGAAAGAATTGAGGCTCTTGAAATGTGGATATATAGAAGAATGGGGCGTATCTCATGGAAAGAGATGAAAACAAATAAGGAGGTCCTAGAAAATCTAGGTATGAAAAGAGAACTAATGAGGGAGGTCAAAGTTCGGCAGCTAAAATACTTTGGCCACATAAAAAGGCATAACACCTTGCAGAAGACCATAACAGAAGGGAGAGTTGAAGGCAAACGTGCAAGGGGAAGACAGCGCTATAAGTGGGAAGATAACATCAAGAGATGGACAGGAAAGTCTATCAGAGTGCACCACAAAGACAAGAGACAGAAGACGTTGGAGATCCATTACAGCCAACCTTCGTTGTGGAGATGGCAACTGATGATGATGAGATGAATTCTCAAAAGACGTTTTCCACGAAGCTTGTAAATAGTCTTCTGATTGGATTCTGAAAACTCTGACGTAGCCAACCAGCGAAATCTGTTAACTAGTAATTTCCGTTAAGCTGGACAATGATTGGAGGATCGTCTTAGTACGTCCTAACTTGACGATTTACGATAAGAGCATAATAACAAAACATCTGACGTTTAACTGGCGGGTTCATGAATTTAATGTGAGGATCTTACCAAAGACGCGATCTGCTGCACCACATTTCAAAAATGGAACTGTTTATCTGTCCCCATCACACTAGTAAGTCATTAGTTGCTACTTTCACTTTACACCTTGCGTCTGCATTTTAAGTAATTGGTGACATGTAGGCCTATGACTAATTCTAAACGACAGATGATACCACAAGAATAAACTGACTGCCGAAATTTAAAATAGAAACTGAAGAGGGGGAATGAAAGAGGCTATAAAAGTTGCTTTCACCGCGAATGCAACTGGACAGCGTCCATGTAATGTAGCATTTGCACACTTCAGTGACTAGTAAGAATTTTTTTAAAAATATTTTGAGTTCTGCATTAGGGTGATAAGATTTTGCTTCGAACAAAAAAAGTTACCATGAGGTTGAAAAAAATACTTCACAATATTTATTGTTTGGAAAAAATTCTATTTAAAATTGGCAAACCATCGCATTGTAATTGAGAAAGATTATTTATTCTTATTTTCTTTAATAGGCTTACCTTGCCAATAGGCATAGATTATCATGTCTCTGCACTCCTTGTCCAGATTCCTGTTCTAAATTTGAAATATGAAATTCATAGGTTAAAAGAAAACAGGGACTATATATGGGTTGACATGAAGAGCAGTGGTACATATGTCTGAATTTTCCTAGAAGTCTATCAATCCGGCTGCCAGTTAAGTCGCCCACATCGATACAGCCTTAAATAAGAATACAGAGAAAGGCCTACACTCATAAGGGTTAAAGTGAGGAACCATAACTCATCACAGCTCTAATAATGTGGGCGACTTAATTGGCTGCCACATTGATACACATTTGGGCGAAATTGGACATAATCCCAGTGTTCTTCATTTGAACCTATTATATTTCTCATTAATGTATTCATTGGGATAACAGGACAAAGCATGGAAAGATTGAATGATCCTGTTAAAAATTGGGCATCCTTTAATTTCTTTCTGTTAAGTTGGAAGGATGATGAAAAAGTTTAAGACTTTTGAAGGCAGGTTATTAATGATAATATAATATATATAATAGCCCCTTCAGTCATAACTGACTATGGGAATGCGCCCCTGAGGTGACAGCCCTCAGCTGCTTATTTTCCTGGTTCTCCTTTCGACGTTTTCTTCCCACCTCTGCTTCTTGTGTGAGCCTCTCTTCGCCCAATCTGAGGTGGCGCCGTAAATAGCATCGCCACTTAGTGCGATCGGCAGCTTCATCCTCCCATGTTGCTGGATCCATGTCCAGTGCCCTCATATCTCTCTTGCACACATCTCTGAACCTCAGCTGTGGTCGCCCAACTGTTCTCTTGCCATCTGCTAATTGTCCGTAGAAGATATCTTTTGGGATGCGACCATCTTCCATGCGGCGAACATGGCCAAGCCAGCGAAGTCTGCGCTGTCTAAGAAGCGTATACATACTTTGAAGGCCAGCACGGAATGGAACATTAATGATAATATTGTACATTTTTTAGGTTCTTACTGTATGCTGAAAACTGGAACCAAGCCTGGTCCTACAAAAGATGCTAGTTTTTATGTATGTGGACACTGCCAGTTTAGTACACACACAAAGTAAGAAGAATTTCTGTAGTCATTCCTGCAATTTAGGTTTCATATTATTTGTATATGTTAGTCTTATGTCAGTTCTTGTAGATTTCTCTTTATTATGTCAATCTACTCAGTGGATGACTCCATAGCCTGTAGTTCCCATCTTTTTTGTACATGCAGCTATTTTTGCTTCTGCTATGTTCCATTCTTTCCATAAACTATTAGGACCTGTTAACACTGTGCGGGTAGTTGTTTGCCATATGTAGCTCCAAGAGGTCTTTGTTGAGACAGGAGAAAGAATAGGACTACTAAGAAGCTACTAATATGAGGTTGTAGGCCTACACAAGGCTGGCAACCTCATAATGTAAAACAAATTGCTACAGAAACCACCACCTCAAAAAATAATATGAATACTTGGTGTAGGCTTACAGCAAGGGGACTGACTAGATATAGCTGTGGCTCTTTCCTGCATACAGAGCTATAGAGATCATTGATGAGGATGAATTGGCTGTTCATATTGTCAGTTTGTTGCTCAGTATTGTTATTACAGAAAGTTCTCTCCACATGTAAGCCTACCTTGCCGTGGTTGGAGAGCTTGAGCGCCTCAATGATCCCGGGAGCTATGCCGGCGGGAGTTTTACTCCTGGCAGGGTCACCCAAGCCGGACAGGTCCTGGGTGAGGGGCCAGACTAAATGGGCTGAGGAGTGGGTGGAACCCTATAGGTGTAGATGCAGAACCCACCGGCGAGTGGTACATGCTCTGGTCTGCACCAATCCACCCCCACTTCATGGGTTAAATGCTTTCTTGCCTCATTCTTCACTGTTTGTCGTCTATCACGCCCATGGCGACCGTTGCCTCAATTGGCTGTGTGTGGTGTACCCGGAAACGGGGCCTCCAGTACTGAGGCAAAGTTAAGTCCCCGATGTCACTTATCGGTGCAGAATTGAGAGAGATGGCTGAGCATCACAATCCCTCCTGTGTTGCAGCATGATGAGAACCCAGCATTGCACACTGAGCTTGGGGGGATCACTTGGGCACCAGACTTAATACTGGCTCTTGACTGGATGGCCGCATGCAGGAGATTTCTACAATGGAGGGTTGGCAGGTGGTGGGTATCGGGAAGTGGCTCTGTGCAGGACGTGAGGATTCCTTGGGAGAGCCCAGAACCAGAGCACAGCATTGTGCAAGCTCTGCATAGTTGGAGAGCCCCCTGGATGACGGGGAATGCACAGTGTGCTACCCCACCTATCCCCAACTGCTAACTTAGAACCAGAAGTGGGATCCTCTGTATGCGTGCCAGGCCAGGATAAAATGCCTGGGAAAGAGACTGGAGCTCAGAACTCCCTAACTCAAAGTTGCAGGATGGCAGAAAAGCCACGGGAAAGACAGGGCTATTTTGAAGATAACGCAACCATATTTTCACCATACGAGCTCGGACGCCGCCTCGGTAAACAAGGTCCGCGCAGAGCAGTGACACCCCCAGGCTGCTTGCGAATAGTCTACTACTGGGAACATAAACAGATTAGGGATGAGCCCCACTCTCCCGTTGAACAGGTGCTAAAGTCGTAGATACTGGGCCAGAAGGCGCACCGGAAACCACAGTATCATGCAACTCGCTTTTTTTTTTCTATGGAGAGTACACCGTCAAATAAATCTCGTTCTGGTGCTCGCCCTGTGGAGCTCCACCAGGCAGGTGCAGTGCCGGGCTCTGAGCCTCGACAGAGCCCACCCTCAGCTACTGGAGGACCCTCTAGACCGTCTTGTGGAGTCAACAGACGGCGGAGGAGAACTACTGACCAAAACAAAACAGAAAAAGAGAAACCCAGAGTGCCACTTGTCATGATGCACTGGAATGCAGAGGGAGTGAACAGCAAGCAGGCTGGATACAGCAAAAAGACAGAGCTGGAAAACATCTTGTATGAGAAGCAAGTCAGTGTTTGCTGTATCCAAGAGACTCACTTGAAAGCAGATCAAACCTTTAAAATAAGGGGATATCAATGCTTCAGATCCGACAGACAAGATAGACGAAAAGGAGGAGTACTTACTCTTGTAAGGAATAACATTCCTGCACACGAAAGGAAAACCTTCATGGATGGAGCAGAATATCAGCTGCTGCAGATAAAGGTAGACAAGATGGAAATAGAACTCCTGAACTATTACTGTCCGAACAACAAACCCCTGAGTCTCAGCTCTATACAGGTACCAGCCACCAACTTTATAGCAGTTGGAGACTTTAATAGCCACTCCCAGAGCTGGGGCTATAACCATCTGGATCACAGAGGTGAAGAGGTTGAAACTTGGCAAGATGATCACTCCCTAATCCTAGTCAATAATGCCACAGATACTCCTACCTTCTACTCCAGAGGATGGCACACAACCTCAACACCAGATCTTGCCTTCTCCACACCAGATATAGCTGGATCTATTAGTAGAGAAGTAGGAGACCAACTAGGGGGAAGCGACCATCGCCCAATCTTTCTTACTGTCCAGAGTGCAACTCTCAGTACAGGCCCAGCCATTACAAGATGGAACTACAAAAAAGCCAACTGGGGTTTATTCAGGCATCAGGTGAACACGCTGCTGTCTACCTTCAAGGTACAGAACAGAGACATTAATGAAGTGGTAAAAGACTTCAACAGATGCATACTACAAGCTGCAAAAGAAACCATTCCCAAAGGATGCCGGCGTAACTACATACCATACTGGTCCAGCACACTCCAAGAACGTCAGGAAGCTATGGACAAGGCTAGAAAGGACGCAGAGTCTCAGCCTTCACTTGAAACTCACAACAAATGGAAAAAGGCTGTAGCAGAGTTTCAGAGAACAAAGCTAGAAGAAAAGCGGAAAAAGCTGGAGAACTAAAACGGCATCGCTGAACCTTGAGAAAGACGGCAGGAAACTTTGGAGATTAGTCAAGTCTCTAAATGAAGAGCATTCCTCACCAAGGCAGACTATCACATTGGATGAAGGTGGCAAACTTTTCAGAGGAAAACAAGCTGCAGACTTGTTTGCTAGAAGATACAGTTCAGAAAGCAACTTACCCATTAACATAGACCATCAGAGAGAGATAAGAAAAGAAATACTGGCAACCATGGGACAGACAGATACTCCTGCCCCAATGAGGGAACCCATCACACTAGGAGAACTACAGAAGGCTATTTCCAAGCTTAAGTTTCAAAAGTCACCCGGCCCAGACAAAATCAGCAACGAAATGCTAGTAAATCTGAGCTCAGCAGCAAAGACAAAACTGCTTGAGATATTCAACCACAGCTGGTTGAAAGGAACGGTACCCCAAGTATGGAGAGAAGCCATCACAATACCCATACTAAAGAAAGGGAAATGTAAGACCGAGGCTGCAAGTTACCGGCCAATCAGTCTCACAAGCTGTGTTGGGAAGACTATGGAGCGAATAGTCAACCACAGATTGAAATGGTATTTAGAGTCTGAGCAGATCCTGGTGCCGGAACAAGCTGGATTTAGAGAATGCTACAGTATAGAAGACCAAGTTACTTACTTGTCTCAAGCAATAGAAGATGCCTTCCAGGAGAAGAAAAAGGTCCTAACGATCTGGGTCGACTTCAAGCAGGCCTTTGACAAGGTGTGGAAAGATGGCCTCATTGCAAAACTTAGGAGAAGTGGAATCCAAGGCAACATGATGAAATGGATCCAGTCATACTTGCATAACAGGAGAACTAGAGTCACTCTTGACGGTCTGCAGAGCAGAAAAGTGTTGCTCCATCAGGGGGTACCTCAAGGAGGAGTAATTTCCCCAACACTCTTCCTTGTTTACATCAATGACCTGGTGAAAGATCTCCCTGCAGGAGTTAAAGCTGCCTTATATGCAGATGACCTAGTACTCTGGTGCGCTGATGAAAATGTCACCACAGCAAATTATAGAATGCAGCGGGCAGCAGACATGCTAGTGTCATGGGCAGAGAAATGGCTTATCACAATAAACACAGACAAAACCTCCACAACACTGTTCTCCCTCGCCCCCAAGGACAAATCAGCTAACATACACCTAGGGACAACCGTGATCAAGGAAGAAAGCTACCCACCTATCTTGGGGTGACATTTGACCAAAGGCTTACATGGAATAAGCATATTGAAAATGCAGAAGGAAAGGCCCGAAGACGACTAGGCATACTCAGAAAATTAGCAGGTACCAACTGGGGAGCAAATGAACGAAATCTAAAGAAGATTTATAATGGAGTAATAAGACCACACTTAGAGTTTAGCTCAGCAGCATGGTCATCAGCTGCTAACTCACATCTGCAGTCTTTGGACAAGGTGCAAAATCAAGCTCTCAGGCTCATTACAGGAGCCATGAAAACTACACCAATAACAGAGATGCAGAAGGTTGCTGGATTACAGACATTGTCCCATAGAAGAGACACAAAAACCATGATCCAGATGGAAAAGTACAACAGTATGCCAATGCACCCAATGAAGGCAAGACTAGATGATCTGGCATTGGGACGTCTAAAGCGTAGCAGCTTTGTGCATCGGGGGAAAAGACTTATAAGACAGCATCAAGAAGACCTATCCATGAAGACAACACCACTGAAGCCCACCCTATACCCTGTACCATGGGAGCAGGCCACCAGTGCCCTCCAAATTAATACAACAGTCAGTGGTCTCACAAGTGGATGTGAGTATAATGATCTGCAAAAACGAACTGCTACATTGAGTATGATCCAAGAAAGCTATCCCGATCAAGCATGGATACATGCCTATACAGATGGATCAGCAACTAATGCTGTTAGGAATGGAGGTGCCGGTATCTTTATCTCATATCCTGACAACCACTATGAGACTAGGCACATTCCACTGGTAAATTCTGTTCCAACTATACAGCTGAGGTTCAAGCTCTAGAGCAAGCTGCAAATATGATTTATAACACCAACTCTGACTGCCACCAGGTAGTCATCCTCACAGATGCACTGTCTGTCCTGCAAGCTCTCAAGGGTGGTAAACTCCCGCATCTGAGAAATGAACTAAACAAGGTAGCTGCCAAAAAGAGAACCATACTCAGTGGGTACCATCTCATTGTGGTGTACCCGGAAATGAAAAGGCAGATAAACTTGCAAAAAAAGGGAGGAGAATGTGAACAAGAAGATAATGAAGTCACATACTTTGAGAAAAAGAGAGCTATCCAGACTATCAGAAGAGAACAGAACCAACCCAAAGACGACTATCACACTCTCGACCGGCAGGGACAGACAACTATTTTTCGACTCAGGACAGGGCATAACAAACTGAATAAACACATGCACAAGCTACGATTGTCTGCTTCACCACTGTGCACATGTGGATTAAACGAACAAACTGCTGAGCATGTTCTACAGGACTGTCCTCTGTATGACCAGTTAAGAAAGATATACTGGCCCAATGACTCAACACTAAACTCAAAGCTATATGGAGTTAAAGAGGAACTTCAAACAACAGTCGAATTCATCATGAGAACTCGTCTGACGGTGTAATCATCAAAGTTGCGATCGCAAGAAGAAGAAGACAGAAAGTTCATGTTTTCCTCAGAACATCAGAGTATTTTTTGTATTTCATATTCCTTGGGCTCATCTCATGTATGATAGCCTTGATGGTATAAGGGCTTGATTACTGTTTTTGCATCTTATAAATGATGCTAACACCATTACTGTAAAAGTGAGGTCTTTTTCATTTAAATTTAGTAGACAAAATATATTTTATATTATTTCTGTCAATTTATGACCTTTAATTTAATATTTGCATCAGATTACCACCTGTTCCCTGTACTGTCCACAAAACTCACACGATTGAACTTCAGTCCATTGTAACTACGAATAAAACCCCACAACAACTAAGGTAAGTTAATTTCTCAAGAATGTTGAGTGATCTAAGCTTTTTTGCTTTAGAATAATATTTTATAAACAATTTTACCTAGCTAATAAGTATAACGGGAGCTGCGATAGTGCAGTGGTTAGTGCACTGGCTTCCTAGCTTTGTGGTCCATAGTTCAATCCCCAGTTGAGGTGGGAATTTTTAGACCGCAAACGGCTCCGGGGTCGACCCAGCCTCATGAATTGGGTACCAGACCAACTCTGGGAAGGTTAAGGCGGCCGGCGTGATGCTGACCACATCACCCCTAGTGTGCCGATGGTCAAGAAAATATGGGCCTAACAACATATTCCCAATATAGATAGGACACACATCGAGGAAACCTGTTGATAGCATTACAAGGCAGTCCTTGTTCTGGAATCCACAGGGTAGGAGTGGAAGATTGAGACCAAAGAATACATGGAGAACTGGGGACAGACATTAAAGGGATGAATAAGACATACAAAGACCTTGGGCTGATGACACGGGACAGAAAGACTTGGCTTAAGTTTGTTGAAGGCCTATGCTCGGTGTGGATCTGAATGGTGACAATGATGATGAATAAGTACACATCTGACTTGCAAGGTCTGATGCGTTTAGCTCCTTCTTTCTACTTCTCTTTTATTTTTGCTTTTTGCTCCTTAACTCCTTGTACCCCATGAGCGCAACAGTATGGTACATAATTCTCTCAGGGGTCACATAATACACCTGTTTGGTTGTAGTTAGTTTCCTCGTGTCTACAGTTTACACGATAAGACAAAAGTATTTGTTGTATGTTAGACTTGCAACTCTTTCAAATATTGTTTTGTAAATGTTCAATGATTTTGTGTATTCGGGGCCTGTTCGCATAATTATATAATTTTCACTGCTTGCTTAAAACAACAGTTGTGGAAGAACATTGATGTTTATCGTGGTGTGCACACTCACATTAGTCACCACTTATGACATGTCTGCAGGAGTAATGGTTCTGTTCTTTCACTGTTGTCACCTCCAGAGACCCCTGGAAACCACACAGAATTTAAGTATACACCACTGGCCCACTCGGTGCTCCATGGTTCGATCCCCAGTTGAGGTGGGATTTTTTAGACCGCAAACGGCTCAGGGTGTCGACCCAGCCTCATTAATTGGGTACCAGAGCAACTCTGGGAAGGTTAAGGCGGCCAGCGTGATGCAGACCACATCACCCCTATTGTGCCGATGGTCAATAAAATATGGGCCTAAAACCATATTCCCAATATGCCACTAGGGCGTGAAATGGGATCCTTTACCTTACTGGCCTACAGTGTTTGTTACTGAGGAGCATCGTTTGTAGTTATAAACACTGTTCAGCGCTGTAAGCTAGTGTGCAGAACACAAACTCTGGACTGTGTTCTAAAAATCTTCAGAAGAGAGCAGTTGAGATTTTTGTTGGTAGCCATGAGTAGTTTTTATGTCTAATGAGGGAGTGGGTCTTCCTTCAGTGTGATAGTTGAAGGTGCTGTTACCTATAATTATTAGCAAGGTTATGCCTGTGGTCCTACAACAAAAGGATTTGCAGGGAAGTAGTAAGTATGTTTAGACAGAAGTATAGCACATTTCACCCTGTGTGTTCTTTGGGTCATCTCTGAGATGACAAAGAAAGAATAAATGTGACTAAGGTGAGGGTGTGGCATAGTGCTGGCAGTCTCATAATGCAAAACAGATTGCTACATAAAACACAAGAGCATGTGAAGTAGTTTGGTGCAGGCTGTCTGCATTGAGACCAACTGTAGTGGTGGTTCCATGCCCCCGAAGAAGTGAAAAAAGGGGGGGGGGGGGGGGGGGGGGGGGGGGAGAGTGCTTATGTATTAATACACTTTGTATAATCTCTCAATACACCAAAGTAGACATTTCCAGTCTACTTTATCATGCAAGATCACAGAATTGGTTATAATGACAGCTGCCACACTCTGTTAATGACTTGCAGCATGTATTTTCTTATGACACTATAAACAGAAAACTCCTCTCCTATGCAGTAACAATCAGCATTTTTATTTTCTTTTGCATTTTAAAAAATATTTATGATCAACAGACGCTATTTTCGATGCCCTGGTAGAAGTCCTGGTGACTCCTGGTGTGGCTATGTAACAGTTCCAAAAGTATGTTTTTTTCTTTGTTCCTTATATTTGTTTTTTAAAATTTATTTATGAATTGTGAGTTTAGTTTGATTGGTATTCAGAATTACAATTTTTTTGACAACCTGCTCCTTTAAAAACAAAAAAAAAACCAATATCAATGTTCTACTTTATTACATTATAACGTAGTAAATATTGAGGCATGTAAAATGTTGAAGCCAAAGTAAGTTGACATAATCAAGGCTGTGGAAACTTAAGGTGTAACAGTGCAGATTTTATTGATAAGAAATGGTTCATTTAAATTAAAAATATGCACAATATTATACTTTAAGATATACACACAATTCTTTGTCATTGGAAGTAAGAAAGAGAGTTCCTCAGTGTTATATAGAACCAATCCTGACATACGGGAGTGAGTCATGGACAATTAGTAAACAAGTAAGGAAGGCATTAGAGGCCACAGAGATGTGGTTTTACAGAAGAATGTTAAAAATACTATGGACAGCCAAAAAGAGTAATGAGGATGTCATGAAAGAGGCCAATGCGCAAAGAAAACTTATTTCACAAGCTAGAAAGAAACAATCCACTGTTTTTGGGCATGTTATGAGAAGAGGAAAGCTGGAATATATCGTAACAACAGGTAAGTTTGAAGGAAAGAGAGATAGGGGAAGACAAAAAGAGCAAATACTGGACAGTTTGACATCATGGCATGGAAAGAAGTCAACAGCAGAATTGATAAGTTGTACTGGAGACAGGAAGTTGTGGAGAGACATGATCTCCTACGCCACTAGGCATGGTACTTGAAGAAGAAGAAGACATACACATATGCACACAGAAACCACTGATGCAAGAGCATGTAACTGCGTTGTGCAGGCTTCCTGCTTGACCAGTTGCTCTATAAGGAATACAAACGATAATGATGGTATATACTTTATTTACTTGAGTACCTTGTAAATACAATTGTTCGCATGTTAGTGTTTTACTTATAACAGATTTTTACCTGTGACTTAACTCGGAGATGTGAGTTATTTAATCGAAGGTGGTAATTGGTGTGGGGTGAATAAAAGATTAAACTGTTGTTCATCTGTTTCTGATTTAGATTTAAATTAAAAAGTTTTTCATATTTTCTTTTTCTTTTTTGATCTGTTTTTTTCTTGTGTGTCTTCAGGAAGTTGTAATGGTTCTGAAGGCTCACAAAGGTCAGAACTCTGAAGCATCAAATCTGAAAGGAAGCAAGTGCAAAATACAAAATGATAAAGAACTTTCTGAAATTGACTCTGGTTTAAAATCATCTAAAGATAATGAGACATTTACAAGTGATCCAGATGTAGCAGACCATAATATAAAACGGAAACCACTTATTCAGTTTGAAGATAGATCAGTGGTCCTCTTGAGTGATGATGAAAACGATCAAAAGGAACAAGTGTTAGTTGATGAAAAAACTAACGAATCCCTGATGGATATCAGCTTTGCCAGTATAAGTAAATCAAGGCTTGTTCCAGCAGCTTCATCTTCAGAAATGAGTATCAGCTTTGCAGATAAATCATTCAAACAGTATAGGGAATCTCCACACCTCCCAGGAAAGAATAAGCCAAGCCAACCATCTTTGAAACCAGTCCTTGTCTCAGATTCAGATGACAGCAGTGAGGGATCTGATCTGAATGAGAGCCGTGGTGCCAGAAAGGGGCTTGAGAAGTTGAAAATTTCAGACAAAGAGAACATATCAGAGCCTCTAATTTATTCTAAGGTGGGTGAGAGTACTGGGAAAAGTCAAGGACTATTGCCAGGTGCAAAGTCAGAGATGACTAGTGAAACTAAAATCATTTTAAGCAATGCTTTGGCCTCACAAGATGGTCGCATTAAGGAAAGTTCAACTTTAAACACTTCTGATAATGAAGTGGTTAACTCAGGAAACTCACAAGAGAATAAGAAAACTGAAGTTACACAGCAAGTATCAGCAGAAAATATGGCTGTAAAACCAAAGGTGTCTTACTCAGCAGACTGTCTCAGGAGCCTGATTAGTAGAAAAGAAAAACTAACCAGCGAACTGCAGAAGTTTCAGGTAAGTCTCTTATTTTCAAACTGTGTTGTATCAGTGCATATTTTATTTGTGTTTGAAAACAAAAAAAGTGTTTTAAACAATAATGTTTGTTTTACAACATTTTGAAATGCAGAGTGTTAATGTACAAGCCACTTAACTCTTTGACTCCATAATTATTTTCCACCCTGTGCCATAATTATGTTTTGAAGAATTCTAAATGGTGAAGTGTACTGTCTTTTAGTGTAAATTTTATGTTAATCTTTTTTTGTGAACATGTACTTATTATATACCAAACTGTAGGGAAATGGATAGAGAATTGTAATATATAACGTCTATGGTAGTATTAACACAAGTGTGTTTGGTATACTTAAAACATTTTGCATGTAAAATTGAAAAACACTAAAAAGTTAACAGTAGAATACGATCTTACCAAAGACAAATTACTGTTGTAGACAATAAAACTTTCTTTTTAGTCTTCAAACATCAAGTTAATCCATATGCAAAGCAAAAAAAAACATTGCTTATGCCACAATTAGTACATTAAGTGTTATTCACACCAGTTTTTACTGTGGTCCCTTGTAAGAAAAAAATAAATTATGCAATCGTGCAATATGTAATTTTCAAACAAATAAAGAAGAATAACGTCATATAAAAACTTTTTTACACTTGTTTAATGTTATAATAGTATCCCTAGCTTCATCTTCTACCTAGGACTAGTGATTAGATATTATGGTAGGTCTAGTTTTGTTGCTTTTTGATCGGCCAGAATATGACTACGCCCACTCATCAACTAAATCTAATGTGTCTAGCTTTTCTGCACCGATTCCATATTTTGACAACAAACTGTGACTACCAAACAATCATCATCAATGTCAGCAATGTTTCAAAGTAGTTTGACACAATTATTTGCTTAGGAGACTTAGAAAATGTAAATATAAAGCGTGACATATTTCTCTAGCAATAACAACAAAAAATGCAAACCCGCAAATCGTCACACAAATTGTGATAATAACATCAAAACATGCACATGTGCTGCTTAACTACAGTCAGATTAGTTGTTTAAATAGTAGCGGAAGTCATTCTACGAGTTTTAAAATATGAACTGCATTAAACGGACAATTTTTGCGGTTTATTCGTGATAAACTAAAAACAACGCTTTGAGCGTTGCGCTGGCACGGCACGTTGAATTTTGCAACACTCAGAATGTTGGTCTGGAATCAAAGAGTTAAGTGTAAAGTAGCATTTGATTGCACCTGTATTCTTAATATCGCAGTCTTGTGTGGATATGGACAGTTGGTATTGTGAGTCAGAACAAATGTTAACACTTCCCGTTCAAAAAGTCAGGAAGTTATATGCAGGTATTTCCTTCTTTTCTCTCCCTCTCCCTCTCTCTCTCTCCCTCCCTCCCGCCCCCACCACCTTTTTCACTCTATTTTATGATCTTTCTAATAGTAGAAGATTTTGCATTTGATTTTTAAGTGTTCTTTGTTGCACAAGGCTAAAAGTCTGTTACCAGAAGCTTTATATATATATATATATATATATATATATATATATATATATATATATATATATATATATATATATATATATATATATATATATATATATATATATATATATATATATATATATATATATAGGAGAAGGAAAAGTTCTTCTTGACAACTTTAATGTGACATAACAAAATGAATATTATAGGAATGGTGTAATAGCTTATTTGAAATTTATTCTTTTTTTTTTTTTTTTTTGCAGTCAAACTTGAAGTCTGTCTGTATTGCTTCTTTGCCAGACAAGGGCCAGCGTGTTTTAGACAAAATTAAATCTATGCAGGATAATATACAAGTCACTGATGAGGAAATAAAAAACGTCCGGTTACAACTTGGTAAGTATTTTATGAATATATATCAATTGCCATGACAACAGGCATAGACAGTCATGTTTCTTCACTTTTTAATGTCTGTGATGTCTTAGAATTAGTTTTTTTCATGCTTTTTTTTATTATTTAGTTATATTTTCTGTGTCTTTCTACAGCTAGCATTGAATGTACAGATCATTACTAGTATTTTTGTTTTCTCATGATGTGTCCAAGGAAGTGGGTTTATTAGAACCTTATTTTGGTTGTTAACTAATGGTTGTTTTCTGTTTCATGGATGGTGTCTGTATTGTAATTGGTCAATTTTGCATTATTTTTAAGAAGCACATCACTGTTACCTTTAATTTCTTTTCCATTAGGTTTAACCCTTAGAACCCTGGCCACCCAGCCCGTAAAACTTCATTCCCCTGGGCTCCTGAGCAAAAAATTTCACTATGAGCCGTCGAGGCCAGCGATAATGCCGGTGCATTTTATTGAGACGACAAACTTGGTCGTAAACATCGCAGCCACCCATGAATGTATTGTAGCCAATACAAAGTTGTGGAAATTGAACATCCACAGTTGTGAGACCAACCTGTATCAAATTTACTTGATACATTATGTGGGATACGCCCCTTTCAACGCCCCTGCACCACAGGGTTAGAACTAGCTTGATCATAACCTGATTCACAAGTTCTGTCACTCGATTCAATTTCGATTTCAGAATAATCACCATCTAAATCTATATTCATCATCCTCCGAATCATTGAGCACAAGTTCAACAGCTTGTTCCATTGTTAGCCTTTTAGAATGGCTATTTCCTTGATTTTCAACACGCCTTTTCATTGTGAAAACAATTAAAAAATTGCAAAATATTATCACTTCGGGGGCGCCGCCATTTTAGAGTAACATTCCACAAGACGTGTACTTCCTGACGTCATTATTTTTTACACATTTCCATTCCCACCCCATTTTGCTAAGCTAGGTGTGTCAGACCGAGATTACGGTCTCTCGGGGAGAGGATTTTTTACGCACGGACCGAAATTTCGGGACCTCGGGTTCAAAAGGTTAATGTTCAGGTTTCATGCATGGGAGAATGGTAGGTTCTATAAAGCATTGAAGCTTCCTCATGACTACTGAAATATTTATTTTTTATTCATTTGTTAAGAGTGCTTTTCATGCTATGCAATGTCAGGTGTTTTTGTAATTCTTAACCTGATTTCATTTGAGCATTATCATTTAATTACATTAAAAAACATATTCTATTCTCTCTTGTCTACAAAGATGATGCATTGTGGGGTTGATTCTTTTCTTAAAATAATCGCTTCTGCCCTCTTACCGTTTAACTGTGTGATGATTATGTCCATAATGTTGAAATAGTCTTACACTGATATTGTTCCAGACTTTTTCCTAATCTTTTAATTTCTGTTTGCTCACTTCACACTGGTTGTATTAGTTCTCTTTTCTTGCTGCACAAGCAATTGTTCTCCATTCATTTTCAGCTCGTAGACTGATTCTTTGCCACTTTAGCCTGTCACATGTTTCAGTGTCAGCATAAGTTATCTTTATTCATTGTGCTTGACCACATAGTACTGTACTAGTTCCCATGGTTCTCTTTAGGAGAGAAAGAAAAAAATAGGATAGCTTCTGCCACCAAGTACGCTGTATGTCTCCAAGGGATATATGAGGAGGTGAGATGAAAGAGAAAGGAGCTACAGCTGGTGGTCCCATGCTCCTTAGGAGATGAAAAAGGGACATGCATTTAATTATTCAAACATAGTAACTTTTTTTTTTTTTAAAAGATTTCACTCTGAAATATTTATCCACCCTATGCTAGAGTTATATTTTTGTTTGAGATTTCTAGACAGTGGAGTGGGCCATCTTTTAGTCTGATATTTTTGTGGATCATTTTTTGTGTAAATAAACACATGTTATATAGCTTTACCTCTACACCTCACGGTAGAAGGGGAACGACTAAGTAAGTAAGTAAGTATATAGCTGAAGGGAGGAGGATACAAAATCATTAATTTGCAATGTTCTTGTTAGTTTAATGCTGATGCTTTTGGTATGCATAAAATGTGTTGGGTGTAGTTTGAAAGGCACCAGTGGTTACAGTGGACGAAATAATGTTATAGTCATTCCCTTTTTGAATATCAAAGTAATCCATTTATGAAGACATAAAGCACTCGATATGGTCAAATGTATTACATTTAGTGAAGTCACACCATTTTACTTTGTCACATAAAAAAAGTCCCAGAAATGTTTACAGTTTTGTGTCATGTTATTTTCTAACAAATAACTAGAATAATATCACATTAGAACTTTTATACATTTTGTGACAAGTTTGAAGTTTTAACACTCAGTACCTCTGGCTTCATCTGCGACCTGTGACAAGTCATTGTGTATAGTTATAAGTCTTTTTGATTGGGCCAGACTGAGGAAGTGCTCACTCAACAGCTAAATCTAATGTGCCTGACATTCTGCATCACTTTCATGATTTGATAACAAAACATCAATAGCAGGCAAATCATTGTCACTAATGTGCTTGACACATTCATTCACCTAGAAGGACTAGTATTTGCAGACATATTAATAACTTTATTTCTAGCAATAACCACAACAAAAATGTATTAATACTAATAGTTTTATTGGTATGTCTGTTATGAGCAACATGCAACTGAGTCATTAAATAATCCAAATCCAAGCGAGGGAAAACAATTACATTCCTTAGCAGTGGGTATGTAGAGCAAGTAATCTCCCTTTTTCTTTGAAGACCTTAACTTGCATGTGTTTGAAGAAAGCAGTGGTCAGCCGTATAGCAACACTGGAATAGGAATCTTTGGTTCAGATTTGGAGTCTGTCCTATTATGTGGCTTTGGGGCATGGATAGTGGCAGACTTATGGATGGGTTCTTGCGTAGAATGGAGGGACTGGGATGGTAGGACAAGGTCGTCAGTGTGAGACTGATGACAGGAGCCAGACGGTTTATGGTGGAAGAGAAGATGAGAGGAGGACACTGGCAATGGATAGGCAATGTTGAGGAAACTTTCTGATAGCATTCCCAGGCTGTTCTGGAGCCCCCAGGGTAAGAAAAACAGAGGTAGATAGAAAAAAAACATGGAGAAAAAAACTGGAGAGAGAAGTGAAAGACATGGAAAGACTCAGAGCTTATAGCACTCGTCAAGATGGCTTGGTATATATTTATTTAAGACCAATACTCCTTGGGAAGGTCATGGGTAATGAATGAATGAAAATGAAAACACCTGTCTACTCTTCTCATATAGAAGTTTAACTTTTACAGCTAATTGTATCTGTAGTGGCTGATGCTGTAAATGGCAAACTGGCCTTCATCTCTCAGGTTTACAGGGTCACATGAGCAAAAGCAACAATTCCACTGGGAGTGATCCTCATAGGGTGAGTCAGCATTATGATTCTAGGGAATGAAGGATATACTCAAGATTAATGAGGTATCATGTATATCGTCATGTACTTGTTTGTAATGTTCTTTGTGTAAACTTGAGCCATAAGTAATTAATTAATACATTTTCATCATACTTCCTCACTACTCTTAATCTCCCTGTGGAGCACAGGTCTGCAGTAAATTCTTTGCAAACCTCCAGTTCATTGCATCTATTATTCAAGGTCTTTCTGTGTCATCTTTGTCCTATTCATATTTGTCTACAATTCCCTTCTCCATCGTTTTTTTTGTTTTTGGATTTCTGTATGTCTCTTACCCTGAGGGTTCCAGAACAGGAACTGCTTTGTAATGCCATCAGCAGGATTCCTCAGTGTATGCTGTCCATCTTTTCATTGTCTGCTGTTCCACTGGCACTTGTCTGGGTCTGTCCATCAGTTCCCCATTGTCTGGGTCTGTCCATCAGTCCCCCATTGTCTGGGTCTGTCCATCAGTCCCCCATTGTCTGGGTCTGTCCATCAGTTCCCCCATTGTCTGGGTCTGTCCATCAGCTCCCCCATTGTCTGGGTCTGTCCATCAGTTCCCCATTGTCTGGGTCTGTCCATCAGTTCCCCATTGTCTGGGTCTGTCCATCAGTTCCCCATTGTCTGGGTCTGTCTATCAGTTCCCCGTTGTCTGGGTCTATCCATCAGTTCCTCATTGATGATCTTGTCA
This sequence comes from Oreohelix idahoensis, assembly GCA_024509875.1. NCBI lineage: Eukaryota > Metazoa > Mollusca > Gastropoda > Stylommatophora > Oreohelicidae > Oreohelix > Oreohelix idahoensis. Next base: position 510,287 of record JAMPIV010006842.1, read on the forward strand.
TATAATCTTAACCCTACTTTGTGCAAGCACCCATTTGTGAAACTCTGTAACTTCTTGGTTGTCATTTTAATTATTTTGTTTCCATGTTTGAGTTATACAGTAGGACTGACTTGGCATCTCAGTTGAAGATTCTTATTTTGTGTTGAATTTGATTAGTTAATACAGTTTGCTTGATACAAAATAGATTATCTGTACTGCAATTCATCAGATGTGTGGTGTTTGAATTACAGAATCCAGTCTGTGGCAATCCCCACTTTGTAAGCATTTCCAGTGCAGGTTCAGTGCAGTCATCCACCAAGTCAGAAAACGTTGACCATATCAATAATAAAAGTTCTGACAAGCTGCAAGGACAGGCTGGCCAGCAACAACAACCTTATGTTCAAGATTTTGTGCATCTTCCTCAACATTTGCAACAGCTTTTTGCTTGTAAGTTGGAAGAGAAATTAGCAGTACTTCAGCTCATTTGTAGTGATTTTTGTTTGTTGTTGCAGTACATTAGAATAGAATGTATTCATCTGTCAAGTTTTTTTTCATAGGGCCAAAGTATTTAGTTGTTATGAACAATGTACTATATGTCATAACTAATAATTTAACCAGCAGTTGTAAATACCATGGAAGATACATCACTTTTAGTTTTTTCCCTATCAGTTGTGCATTATTGCATTGTTTCATAAGTGGGTGCTGTGCAGATTAAAGGATTTTTTTTTGTGTGGCCACGTGTTCCTCGTGTAACACAATGGAAAAGTTCTAGCAGTTTATTCACATTTTAAATGAACATTCTGACCTGTACAAGGAATGGTCACACAAACATTCCAACGTTTGTTATAGCAAATTCTTACACCTATCTTATAGAGTTCCAGCACATTTTTGGAACTAATAAAAATGCCAAGACTAGCAATCACCTTGCCTTGCACAGGCATCTTAACAACTAGGAGAATTAAATAGTCTTGTCCCATATGGTTCAAGTTGGTCTTTGATGAGACAAAGAAAGAACATGGCTACTGCTCCCTCAGACATGTTGTACGGGCGACTAAAATGAGGTTGTGCTTGAGGCTGGCAACCTCATCTTACTTACTTAGTCGTTCCCCTTCTACCGTGAGGTGTAGAGGTTTGGAAGAGAGAGCGCCAGACCATTCTATCAGCTGTCTTCTTCCTGGCCTGGTTCCATTCTAGTCCTCGGTCCTTCAAAGATTGTCTAATGTTGTCCTCCCAGCGGACTCTGGGTCGTCCTGGAGGTCTGGATCCCTGGCTCTTTGGCAACCTCATCATGTAAATCAAATTCCTACAGAAACCACCACTTTAAGTTAATGTGAAAATTATGAGGATGATGATAAAGTAATCTACATTCATATAATTTAACATTTATTCAGTGAATGTGATGTATGGAGGAAATGTGAATATTTTTTTAATGATGCAGTCTGTGTCTTTCCTTCAGTCATTTTTCCCCACATGTATTGATGACCTTGTACTTAAGGGTGTAAATATTACTTTATTTAGCAAATCCTCAAGCTGTGACATTGTATGGAGGAAGAATGACTACCCAGAGATTGAGGGAGGTTGGTTCTATAACAACGGAGGCTATTGACAAACTTCACAAGTAAGTCTTTTCCATGTGCTTTTCTCTTAATGTTTGGAGCATTTCAGTTTCTGAAGTATAGCTGAAATGCGCTGTTTATAAAAAGGATATACTTTCCTTGTTGTTTAGATGTTTGTACATGGCAAGATGATCACTTTTTCTTAATAATATGCATTTGTATTAGTTCCAAAAACTTGCTTCAACTTTTTGTAAGATAAATGTCAGAATTTGCCATAACAAGCGTTGGAATATCTGTCTGACAATTCCTTGTAAAGGTCAGAATGTTCATTTAAAATATAGTGTTCATAAAGTGCTGGAAGCTTTTCCATTGTGTTGCATGAGTTAAAAAATGTGTGGTACATGAAAAAAACACGCACAATTTAAAATCTTTGAATTTTAACTTCTGGTTATTTATCAGACAAAACAATGTAAGACATCTTCAGTTTCTTGTCTGATTATGAATCTTGGGAGTGATCCTTCATCCATACACTTTTTACAATGTGTGTGCAATATTATACAATTGCATATTGTCCATTTGTTTAGGCAGCTTGATTCCTGTCCCACAGAACACACAGAATACCCTGACCCAAATGGCTTAAAAGTAACACTGAAGCCCCACCAACGACAAGCTCTTGCTTGGCTAGCTTGGAGAGAGAAACAGGTCCCTCCAGGGGGAATTTTAGGTTTGTCTTTGTTCCATTTAAAATCAGAATCTTCAACTCAAATGTCAGGGTTATTGTATGGCCTTGAAACATCGAGGACTACATAATTGACAGTCAAGTAGTTACAGACTTTCATAAATGGGTGCTTGTGCTGATTAGAAGGTTTGAAATGGTTTGAGATCTCGAACTGATGACAAGAACTGGACAGGTGGCAGTAAAACAAGAGGAATGCTGGTTTTGTACAGGACACACACTGAGGAAATATGGAGACTGCATTACCAGGCAGTCCTTGTACTGGAATTCCTAGAGTAAAAAAAAAAAAAGAAAGTTAAAAAAGCAAACCAAAAAACACACGGAGAAAGAATGAGAGACAGACCTGAACTGATTTGTTGTGTTGCTTAGGAAGCTCAAGTTTTACATGAAATAATAATTTGTGTGTTCTTTAATGTTAGTTTATTTTTGTTTCCTGTTTGAAAAACACAGTAGCAACAATAACATAGTTTTTTTCTTTCATACACTGTTAAATCCATTAAACATCACAACTAGGGTTGATTATACCATATAATAATATTATTCATCATTTTCCTTGTGTAGCATGGAACCACTGTTGCAACTGGTCCCCGTGCAGGAAGCCTGCACCAAGCACTCAGATGCTGTTGTAGCGGTAGTTTCTGTGGCTGTTTTACTTGATCAGGTTGCCAGCCCCATGCAGAAACCTCATATCAGTGGCCTTGTATGACATGCCTCAGGAAGCATTAGTCCTATTCTTGCTTTGTCTTCTCAGAGACCCTCCCGGGAACTACACAGGGCGCATACCAAATAAAATGAGACATTATACGTATTGAATTTGATCTTATAATCAAACAGATGAAAGTATATCATTTTTCATGTGGGTTTTATGAATGTGTTTTCTCACAGCTGATGACATGGGTCTAGGCAAGACTTTGACCACAATATCCCACATTCTTAGACACAAGGTAGCTAGAGCAGAGGGGAACAAAGATGGATGGCTCAATCGAGACAAACAAGTAGAAAAATGTGAGTTTAATGGTAGTTCAACTGTAAAGCCTGATGTTGCTGTCAGCATCACAAATGGTCACTAACTAAAACATACAAGAGAGAAGAGGATGATTGCAGTGATTGCAGCTACAAATGTTGCCATAAGAAATAAAATGAGAAAGAAAGAATTTAGGACGCAGGTGGGAACAGTACCTATGCATCAGTAACAAAGGCTTGGTTATCTTGTTCAAATATGGCCTAATTACCTATATTCACTTATTAACAACAGATCTGGCTTCAGAGCAAGGGGCATCCAGGAGGTAATTGCAGATACAGTGTTAGTAAAATGCTGAAGATACATGGTTGAATAACATGCCTAACACAAAAACATGGTGAATGGAAATACAGTTTTAGGAAAATCCTGAAGATACATGGTCTAAAAACATACCCAGCGAATGAGTAAAAGCTGTTTCTTCATAATGCATGATGCACCCGTGGTAATAAAACTACGTTGAGTTAAATACCCTTCTTTGTATCATCATAAATAAAGAAGTATGAACATGTGCTTATGGCCATGTCATCACCTAGTTTGGACTTGGCTGAGATCCTCAGAATGCCAATTACTTAGACCTGATAAACAACAAAAAACATCATCTTTTAAAATTAATTAATCTTGAACATCACTTGCTTTTAAAGTGGCAGTTTGAAAATAACATTAAAAAATTTAATTTTGTGTGTGTTTTTTTTTAGTGGAGAAAGCTGTGAAGAAATGTGGTGCCACATTGATAGTTGCTCCAGCTTCCCTTGTCCATCAGTGGGCTAAAGAAATTGAGCGTAGATGCAATCCAGGGCTGCTGAAATTTCTTATTTATCATGGTCCTAACCGTGAGAGAAATATACAGAAGTAAGTGTTTTACTTTAAGAATCATCATACATTCCCAGAAGGTGACAGGTGTAGGTAGTCATATTTTGTTGTGCCTTAGGCCACTTACAGAAGCACTTATTTGTAGCCATTCAGAGTGAACACAATATGAATTTAAACTATTCGTTTGCATTTAGTCTTTTCCATTTTGGAATTTACTCTGTTTACTCCATGAGGGTTCAAAATGTTAAATGCTTTCTTTATTATGTAGTCCTCACCAAACAAACAAATATGGTATCATCTCTTTGCAGCCTGATGTACATTGTTTATCCTTGTGTAGGCAGGTAGACAATGTTGTTGTTCATTGTAATTTATCCTTAATCATTGTATAGTTCCTTCGGGTCTCAGAGAAGACAAAAGGACTACAACCTCATCTTTTAAAACAAATTTCTGCAGAAACCACCGCCGCAAGGACACATTAATATTTTGATGCAGGCTTGTTGCATAGGGACCAGATGCAGATGCAGGCTTGTTGCATAGGGACCAGATGCAGATGCAGGCTTGTTGCATAGGGACCAGATGCAGGCTTGTTGCATAGGGACCAGATGCAACATGGTGCAGAGGTGCAAAAAAAAAAGGAAACAATGAAGGTTTAGTAGATGGTGATTTTTATGTACTTTTTAACTGGTCCGACACAGGTTGATAAATATGGATCATAATAAAAATAATTGGCAGTAATAATGTTCAGTATAATTTATCTTTGTGCAGCTAATTGACAGTTACATTTAAAAAATGTATATTAATTATGTCTAGGCTGATAGACAGTGACATTGTTTTGACAACTTACACAATTGTGAGCAAAGAAGTTGGGTCAGACAAGTCAGAGAATTCTGAGGATCCTGTGAGGGACAAAGATGATGGGGATGAAACAGAGACCAAAAACAATGAGGTTTGTTGCCCACATTTTGTTACCCACAGAGTGAATGTTGTGTTTTGACATGCAATCATTGTCCAACTGTCACTTTTTCATTTGAAGTTAATTGTTTGATTACGTGGCTTTTTAAACTATAATTTGCTAAGTTAATTATATTTTAATCGTCTGTACTGATAATGCTAGAAGACATGGATTTTCACTTTCTTTGAACCAAATTCCATCATCAGAAATTTAAGTTGTCATCAGTTTAATTGAATTTTATGTAGGAGATTTTGTTGTTGTTTAACTAGGGCTGCCAAGCTTCTCACTCTTTTGCAGCCAGTACCAAGTCGAAGTTAGTTGCTTATCCTTTACAGGACGTGGCAATCAACCCCAGCTTTTATTGGCTGTTTTGTGATTTTTCTAGGCAATTGTTTTCATTCAGTAGTTTGCCATTGCTTTCTGAACGGTACGGCGCTTATACCATTGTTAAAAATCCACACAAAGCGATCTGCTACCAAACCGCCTGCAGCAGGTTTCGAACCTGGTATATCTGGATTATGAAACTGCGTTCATATCCATTAGGCCACAGACGCCGACCAAGTCGAAGACTCCTTGTTATTATCTATACAGTAGATCTTGGCTTTTCCTGTGACTTTTCTGCCATTCTGAAACGTGTTGAGTTGAAGTCATGAGCTCCAGTTTCTTCAGCTTGGCTTGTATTTAAAGATCATCAGATCAGGTCCCAAGCTACGAATAAGAAGCGCATGGCATACTGTGCATTCCCTGCCATCCAAGAGGGCTCTCCAACTATGCAGAGCTAAAATACTGTGCTCTGGTTTGGGCTCTTCCAAGGAATTGTCACGTCCTACACAGAGCCACTGCTCAGTTTCTCCTGCCTATCATGGGTCCACATTGAGATCCTTCTGCATGCCACCCAGGTAGAAGCCAGAGTTATGTCTGAGGCTCAAGTGACCCCTCCAAGCTTAGTGTGCAATGCTGGGTTCTCAACATGTTTCACTATGGGGGAGTCCCTGGAAGTGTGTGGATGATTTCAAGTCATTGAGGGTGTAGTTAGCCTCACAGACAGGTTCACTTCCGCATCTATATACTATAGCATTGTGCTTAGCTGGTGGTCAAAAAAGGGTGACTCCAGATATGCCTCCATGCAGGGAGATTTTGAAAGGCCCTGTGTAGTTTCCAGTTTTATTCTAAGAAAAAACAGGATTACTTTTACCTCAGGCATGTCATATGATGCGATTAATATGAGATTGTTTTTTAGGCTGGTATTGTTTAACGAGGGCTGCTGAGCTTCTCGCTCTTTTGCAGCCAATACCAAGTTGAAGACTCCTTGGTATTATCTACACTGTAGATCGTGGCTTTTCTGCCATTCCGAAACATTCTGAGTTGAAGTCATGAGCTCCAGTTTGGCTTGCATTTAAGGATCATCACATCTGGTCCCAAGCTAGGAGTAAGAAGCCGTGGCATACTGTGCATTCCCTGCCATCCAAGGGGGCTCTCCAACTATGCAGAGCTAAAATACTGTGCTCTTGTTCTGGGCTGTACCAAGAAATTGTCATGTCCTGCTTAGAGCCACTTCTCAGATCCCCCTGCCTATCATTAAGTCCCATAGTGAGATCCCCCTACATGCAGTCAACCAGGTCAAAGCCAAAGAAGCGTGTCTGGGGCTCAAGTGACATCTCCACGCTTAGTGTGCAGTGCTGGGTTTTCAACAAGTTTCACCACAAGGAGAATCCCTGGAAATGATTGGATGATTTCAAGAGCCAATGAGGGTGTAAATAGCCTCGTAGACAGAGGTTCGCTTCCACATATGTATATTGTAGCATTGTGCATAGCTGGTGGTCATATAAAGATGACTCCAGATATGCCTCCATGCATGTAAATTTAGGCTGATAAATTCATTATATAAAACAAACCACTGCTGCAAGAACACATAAATGCTTTTGTGCAGGCTTCCTGCTAGGGGCAGCAACAATGATAGCTCCATGCATGCTAGGGGCAGCAACAATGATAGCTCCATGCATGCTAGGGGCGGCAACAATGATAGCTCCATGCATGCTAGGGGCGGCAACAATGATAGCTCCATGCATGCTAGGGGCAGCAACAATGATAGCTCCATGCATGCTAGGGGCGGCAACAACGATAGCTCCATGCATGCTAGGGGCAGCAACAACGATAGCTCCATGCATGCTAGGGGCAGCAACAATGATAGCTCCATGCATGCTAGGGGCGGCAACAATGATAGCTCCATGCATGCTAGGGGCGGCAACAATGATAGCTCCATGCATGCTAGGGGCGGCAACAATGATAGCTCCATGCATGCTAGGGGCAGCAACAATGATAGCACCATGCATGCTAGGGGCAGCAACAATGATAGCTCCATGCATCAGATGGAGGAAAAAGGGATGTGAGGATGATGAATAAGAAGATTTTTGGAAAGATGAACAATAACAGTAAAGACCAAAGCAAAAATATCTTAACTCACCAAGCCCTTCAACCACTTTCAGTGGCAAGCCAACATTTGCTTAAGGAGACTAGGACCTATGGGTATGCCCAGAGTGCAGTGATGTTGCTCCTCAATAATAACAATGTGCAGAATTATTTATTTTTATAGCAGAGATAAAGTGTGTTGCAGCAAGCCCTGCAACTTACTGAGTGTGACAGCATTTGTATGAATATAGCACAGTTTCTGTCATACTATAGAGCATGAAAAGTTTAGCACCAATTTTCCTGTCAGCTTCCCTGCATGTTGAGTGAGTACTTAAACTTTCTGGATAAATAAGTGATAACACCTTGACTCAGCAAACTAAGTCTTTTACTGTCCCTCTTCTGTGCATGATATTTCCATGTGAATATTTGATAACATCTTGACACACTAGACTTAGCACATAACCTGATTTTGTTTGTCCTCTTTTTTCATCTGAAGACCCAGCCATGCCCACAGGATTCTCCCCCGTTTTGCTGTCACTTGTGGAGTGTGTCAGACTTTACTTATTAAAAACTCATTGTCTTCATCACTTCATGATATTCATGCTTTTCTGACAGAAGTCAGCAGAGCTCCCTACGCTTCTCAGGATTGGATGGGAGAGGATTGTGTTGGATGAGGCTCACAACATAAAAAACCACAAGTCCTTAACAGCTCAGTCAGTGTGCCGTCTTAGGGCTGTGTACCGCTGGGCGTTGACTGGCACCCCCATTCAGAATGACCTCTTGGACATGTACTCACTTCTCAGGTTCAGATTACCTTGTTAAGTTGTTTATATTTTTGCCACTTAAACATTTTAAAGTTTAATGAATTATTAAGATTAGTTTTTGTAAATTTTTTTCTATTTTAATGTTATGGTTACGTTTATAATATACCAGGTTGTTCATTTAGTTCTAGATTTTTAAAAAAAATAAAACTTTTCTCTTCGTGGTCATATTACTGTCTTATACTGCCCTTTGACATCAACTAACACTCCTTTTGGCTATAAACAACTTTTATTTCCATGAGGCTAGATAAAGATTGACACTAAATCATACCAACTTTATTTCCTCCTCCTCATGCTGTTGAGATTGAGGTAGGCAATCATTTCACTCCAGAACTTCCTTCCCTGGTGCTGTGCAACATATGACAGATTATACTGTCTTAAGAAAGCAGTCTTCAGATGATAATCCTTCCAACAGGTGGCATCCTGGTGATTGCACAAATTATTTTGGTCATCATGTTTGGATTGCCATGTTTTGTATTTTCTGAATAAGCCCAATTGAAGTGATACATTTTCGAATGACAGACAGTTCTAGTGTTATTTCTTTTTGCTTCCATTATCTTCTCTGTTTATGATCATCTTTTTCTTTAAGTTCTTCCTGTTGCCAAAATGTATTCCAGCTTTCATCTTCTCACAACATGCCAGAGAAAATGGATTGCTTCCCTCTAATATGAGTAAAACATTTCCTTTTTGCACTGGCTTCTTTTAGGGTATCCTCATTACTCTTTTAATTGTCTATGATATTTTTAACATTCTTTTGTAAAACCACATCGCTGTTGCCTCCCATTCTTTTGTAAAACCACATCGCTGTTGCCTCCCATTCTTTTGTAAAACCACATCGCTGTTGCCTCCCATTCTTTTGTAAAACCACATCGCTGTTGCCTCCCATTCTTTTGTAAAACCACATCGCTGTTGCCTCCCATTCTTTTGTAAAACCACATCGCTGTTGCCTCCCATTCTTTTGTAAAACCACATCGCTGTTGCCTCCCATTCTTTTGTAAAACCACATCGCTGTTGCCTCCCATTCTTTTGTAAAACCACATCGCTGTTGCCTCCCATTCTTTTGTAAAACCACATCGCTGTTGCCTCCCATTCTTTTGTAAAACCACATCGCTGTTGCCTCCCATTCTTTTGTAAAACCACATCGCTGTTGCCTCCCATTCTTTTGTAAAACCACATGCCGCTCTTTTGTCAGACCACACCGCTGTTGCCTCCCATTCTTTTGTAAAACCACATCGCTGTTGCCTCCCATTCTTTTGTAAAACCACATCGCTGTTAAAACCCTGTTGCCTCCCATTCTTTTGTAAAACCACATCGCTGTTGCCTCCCATTCTTTTGTAAAACCACATCGCTGTTGCCTCCCATTCTTTTGTAAAACCACATCACTGTTGCCTCCCATTCTTTTGTAAAACCACATCGCTGTTGCCTCCCATTCTTTTGTAAAACCACATCGCTGTTGCCTCCCATTCTTTTGTAAAACCACATCCCATTCTTTTGTAAAACCACATCGCTGTTGCCTCCCATTCTTTTGTAAAACCACATCGCTGTTGCCTCCCATTCCCATCGCTGTTGCCTCCCATTCTTTTGTAAAACCACATCTCTGTGGCCTCCCATTCTTTTGTAAAAACCACATCGCTGTTGCCTCCCATTCTTTTGTAAAACCACATCGCTGTTGCCTCCCATTCTTTTGTAAAACCACATCGCTGTTGCCTCCCATTCTTTTGTAAAACCACATCGCTGTTGCCTCCCATTCTTTTGTAAAACCACATCGCTGTTGCCTCCCATTCTTTTGTAAAACCACATCGCTGTTGCCTCCCATTCTTTTGTAAAACCACATCGCTGTTGCCTCCCATTCTTTTGTAAAACCACATCGCTGTTGCCTCCCATTCTTTTGTAAAAAACCACATCGCTGTTTGCCTCCCATTCTTTTGTAAAACCACATCGCTGTTGCCTCCCATTCTTTTGTAAAACCACATCGCTGTTGCCTCCCATTCTTTTGTAAAACCACATCGCTGTTGCCTCCCATTCTTTTGTAAAACCACATCGCTGTTGCCTGTTCCCATTCTTTTGTAAAACCACATCGCTGTTGCCTCCCATTCTTTTGTAAAACCACATCGCTGTTGCCTCCCATTCTTTTGTAAAACCACATCGCTGTTGCCTCCCATTCTTTTGTAAAACCACATCGCTGTTGCCTCCCATTCTTTTGTAAAACCACATCGCTGTTGCCTCCCATTCTTTTGTAAAACCACATCGCTGCTGTCTCCCATTCTTTTGTAAAACCACATCGCTGTTGCCTCCCATTCTTTTGTAAAACCACATCGCTGTTGCCTCCCATTCTTTTGTAAAACCACATCGCTGTTGCCTCCCATTCTTTTGTAAAACCACATCGCTGTTGCCTCCCATTCTTTTGTAAAACCACATCGCTGTTGCCTCCCATTCTTTTGTAAAACCACATCGCTGAGGATTTTCTTGCTTGTTTACTAATTGTCTATAACTCACTTCCTTATGTCAGGATAGGGATCCCGTTACACGCCCATTGAGGCATATTGGGAATATGGTGTTAGGCCCATTTTTTCTTGACCATCGGCACACTAGCCGGCCACCTTAACCTTCCCAGAGTTGCTCTAGCACCCAATTTTTTAAGCTGAGTAGACCCCGGGGCCGTTTGCAGTCTAAAAAATCCCACCTCAACTGGGGATTGATCCATGGACCACCAAGCTAGGAAGCCAGTGCACTAACCACTGCACTACCACGGCTCCACTTATGTCAGGATAGGTTGTATATAACACTGAAGAACTCTTTCTTACTTCCACTGATAAAGATTTTTGTTGCATATAATACTTGTGATTTTATGAGAATCTCCTTTTGCCTGGGCTATTATACTCTTTATCTCTGGGATGCTACTTCCGTCTGATAACATATGCCTAAGTATTCAGTCCATTGACTTTTGGAACTGTCCCACATACTTTAGTGCAGTATTCTGGAGAAGTCAGTTTCTTTGGGATGACTGTTAACTTCTGTCTTTTTTGCTGTTTAGGCTAAGGTCTTTATTTTTACTTTCTATCATTATTGTATCAGTTATTTCCTGTAACTCTTGTTCACTTCTTTGCTGATATTCCTGAAATGTCCTCTATGGATCTCATTATATTTTCATTGTGTAGATTGAACAGGTCAGATGACAGCATACATTCCGGCCTAACACTTGTTATCTGCTGAAACATTCTTATTTGGCTGTCAGTTCGTATAACTGCTGTTTGTTCTCAGTATGTTATTTATAGTTCTCAGGTTTTTGCTGTCAATGTTTATACTTTCCAAATTTAGACAATTTTCTCCTGCCATGTCAAATGCCATAGTGTGGTGTATAAAGCACAAGTATAGATCTGTTTTCACTTTTATAGCTCTTTTTAAAAATTTTCTTAAAATATATGTAGCACTGTTTGTGCCTTTACCTTCAACAAATTCACACTGTTCATCACCGATTTCTAGTTTTATTTTACTTCTAACTTTTCTTATGATAATTCTTATTCTGGTCACATGACCCATAAGACTAATGGGAAATGATGATAAAAGTTAAACGGCAGAGCAGGCAAAAATTAAAATCCTTTGGCAAGAATGTATTGGTAATATATGTTATTTCACTTTATAGTTTGTGTGCCCATGCTGTTTCACTCATTCTACATTCTTACTCTCATGTATCCAGGTTTCTGAGATTTAGTCCATTTGATGAGTACAAGGTGTGGAAGAAACATGTTGATTCTGGAAAAGGTAAAACCATGTTGCAGAATTTTTCAGCCTTTTTAACCCCTTGCTTACCACACAAACATGGCATGCATTTGTGTCACTAAATACAAATAAAATGCATAATTTCACCATTGCGTTCAAAGACAGCTAAATATACCACCACACACTGTCAGCAATAATAACATTCATTTCAATCTTTCTTTTCGGCAGCTGACTTTTTATTTGCGGTTCAAGTGATACTAATATATATTTTATCTGCTTTTTTTTTAAACACAAATTCATGATGTGCTCCAAGTGATATGAATGGATTTTTTTCAAAAATGCTTAACTGTTTGTCTGATGACTAAATCCACGCCCATTTCAAACATGATTGACATGTATCAGGATATGATTCTGTCCACTGAATATTAGATTTCTAGACATTACTTGATGAAGGTAGCTTCTTCACATTGGTCAATGTTTAGTTAATTAATTTAACACTGTTATAAATATCGTGCCAAGAAATTTGTTTAACTTGCTTCTCAAAATTGAAAATGGGCTATTTTCACAAACAGTATCCCAAAAATTCATTTGTTGTTGTTATTGATCCAGCAGCGTTTGGGCTCTCGCCCTTCGGCCCATTGCCATGTTGTGATATCTGCGTTTTTTCGCAAGTTGTTTTGTTTCTCCGTACAAGGTGTTCCACTTATCTGGCCTGGTAGGAAGGAGCATTTTCCTAACATCATCACGTGCTGGGCACTCAAAGAGGTGGTGGTCAACAGTTTCATAAGGCAAAAATTCATTTAGAAGTAATCTGTTGTGGTTGATTAACTATGTCTATGACCACATCGTCTGTAAACAAACCACCAAGGAATGTCACCAAATGATAAAAAGGTGCAAAAATGAAGCAGCAGAATACTTCTATCAGCATCAGTTTGAAACACGTAGTCCTCATGAAGTGTTCATATGATTTGAACCAGCTTAGGTATTTTCTAAATTTTAGTTCAAATTTGAACTGAAATCAAGCAGGCATAGCATGCGACATGTAGGAAATTATATAGTGTAGCCTAGCGCACTATAAGGCTCATAGAATAGAATGAGTTAATAGGTAGAGCATCTGTACAGTGCTCATAAGCCTTGTTGGGTATTTGGTTTCTTTGACTAGCAAGTTTGGTGACTGACACAGTACTAATCTCTGAAGTATAACTATGTGATGTGTCTTGTCTTGGTCATAAACTGTTTTTGCATTGAAGCTCCTGTATTAGCTTTGCCTCATGTAGTTTCCGGGGGTCTCAGAGGCGGCAAAGAAAGAATAAGACTACTGACACCATAGGCTTACTGACACCTTAGGCTCGCTGTAAGAAGCGACTAACATGAGGTTGTGCATGGTGCTGGCAGCCTCATCGTGTAAAACAGATTGTTACATAATCCTCTCCTGCAAGAGCACATGCATGCTTTGGTGCAGGCTTTCTGCATGAGGACCAGCTGCATTTGTGGCACCACGCTCCACAAGGAGCAAAAATGAGCTCCTGGGGAGTGTCCGCACTTATTAGATTTTCTTCAGTTATTTCTACACTGCAGTTGCTGAAATAAATTTTTGTGAGGTCCAGTCATTTTAGATGCTTCACAAAACAACTGACTGTTCGTTTGTTTCAGGGGAGACTAAACGGCTAAACACTATTGTGAAAGCCCTGCTTTTAAGACGTACTAAAGAACAAACAAACAGTGAGGGTAAGCCTCTAGTGTCCCTTCCTGTTAAGAGCAGTGAGACAATCCAAGTTCAGCTAACCACTGAGGAGAGAACTGTATATGATAGACTGTTTCGAAAAACCCGGTAAGTATTGATTCATGAGAGTGACAGTTAAATAAAAATAATCAAGGAACATTATTGTTTTGTATTCATCAGTGTTATGATTTTGCGTCTAAATATAATTAAAATGCATATTTCTTCGGAAATACGGGAGAAAAACAAGTAAAATCATTTTATTTTCTAAAACTTTTTAGTCATTAAATTGTGACTTTTTTTTATTTAAAAGAATTTTCTTTATTGTTTCTTTGGCAATAACAGTGATTAAGAAATAGATTCTTATATTTTCTTTCTTATTTATGTTATTTTCATTCTGCCTCATGTGCCATTGATTATTTCATTGAAGAGTTGCATTTTTTTGGGCCAGTTTTGAAGTTTCTAACCCATTGCATAGAGTAACGTCTTTCATGTCAGAAGCTTTTTAAAGTGTCTGCCATTCCCTTGATCCATATTTTTCCATTTGATTGGCCTCATTTCTTGGCTTCTTGTATGACGTATTAGTTTTAAGATGAAGTAAATGTAGCAGTGATACTAATATCTAAAACTTGATTAACACTAGGGACAGAACTTACTGACATCAAAGTTCTTCCTGACTTGTTACTGGGAGTTTCAGACGGGAAGAAAGAATAATACTGCTGCAGCCTCAGGCATGTCATAAAGACCAATTTTTGTGAAGTTGGAGCTGGCAACCTCGCCACGTAAAAAACACTGATGCAGAAACTACTACTCATTACTTAAATATTAGACAAACATAAAGGTATGTTTTCAGGCACTCGTAAGAAATAAAGAAGTAGAACACTAGACAACAGAAAAACAACAGACGTGAGTGGCTTACCCAGGATTCGAACCCTGGACCTTCCGTATGACAGCACCGCCTAGCTATACAAGCGAATCACACTATCCTCCCGGCCAGCTAGGCATCCCCAAAAAAAAATGCTTTACTGACCGGTCATTAGTGCGAAACGCAAGACAACACCGGAAGTTTACAATGGGCAGCTTAGCCTTATTAATGACGCAAATAAAGCATCTTTTTTGGGGGATGCCTTGCTGGCCGGGAGGATAGTGATTCGCTTATATAGCTAGGTGATGTTGTCGTATGGAAGGTCCAGGGTTCGAATCCTGGGTAAGCCACTCACGTCTGTTGTTTTTCTGTTGTCTAGTGTTCTACTTCTTTATTTCTTACGAGTGCCTGAAAACATACCTTTATGTTTGTCTAATATTTATTTACTGTTTACAGGCCTCGGGTTTCCCTTCCTTATATGTTATAAATGTTTACTCATTACTTAATGTGGTGCTTTGTAACAGATTTCCTGCAAGGATCTAAACTGCAGTGGTGGACCATGCCTCTTAAGGATTGGACAAAGAGAAACCTATTCTTATATACATGGTTCCTAGAATATTGTGGGAAAAGGTCGTTATGAACTATTTAAATCCAAAGATCACTTGACAGCATGTACTTGTATTTACCCAATCTTTCCAAGTAGAAAAATGCTGCAGTTTATTGATTCTTCCCACCTTTGGTATCAGACTATTATCTAAAACACTTTTTTCTGCACTCTCTCCTAACCATCACCTCGTATTTCTGCTTTGCATTTATTGTTTATTGGCTACGAGTACCCATTCAGTTATAACAGAAGTTTACTACAGTTATCTTACCACATGTACACCAGATTCTGATGTGGGTTATTGTCACAATGAGTGCCCCAGATTATTTGAAATACTTTGGTGCAGTCTTCCTGCAGATGTCAGATGGA
The DNA here is from genome assembly GCA_024509875.1 of Oreohelix idahoensis. Classification (NCBI taxonomy): domain Eukaryota; kingdom Metazoa; phylum Mollusca; class Gastropoda; order Stylommatophora; family Oreohelicidae; genus Oreohelix; species Oreohelix idahoensis. Next base: position 525,849 of record JAMPIV010006842.1, read on the forward strand.
GCAGTGACTTACATGCTCTTTAAGGAGCAAAGAAAATAAAAGTGATATTCATTCATCAAAAATATTACGACAGTTTAATCATATTTGTAGTTGATTAGATTTTGTGTTAAATAATGAACATTAATCGTACTTTCCCCCCATACAGGTCAGCAGTTCAGGAGTATGTGCTCCGCCATACAGAGAAGGAGTCTGAAATGGTGGGAGGCATGAAACCAGCCTTAATCAAACATAAGGAAGATTCCAAATCACCAAACCATGGGGGTGTCACTGCCCGAGGTGATAGTCATAGCATAGAAGCTGCGCATGCAGTGTTATTTAACCAAGGACGGAAAACTGGAAGCCAGATTTTGGTTTCGTTGCTACGACTGAGACAGTGCTGTTCCCACCTTAGTCTGATGAAATCTGTAAGTGAACATTGTTATGTCTGCATCTGCGGTCATAAAATAATGTTAATAATAATGGGATTATTTTCCTGCTGGTTATGCCAGATGTTCTCACTTCAGCCAATCTGAAATATATTTCTTTAATTTTGTTTAGGCATCTCATTATCTTTCAGTTCCAAGTGGAGTACAGGCTTTCAAAAAATACATGCTGAACCTTCCTGTCATGTGCTGTCAGAGTTCAAGGTCTTTCTATGACTTCTTTATTCCTTCACATCGGTGCGTACTTCTTGAGTTTTTTGTTGTTGTTTATCTCCCATTATTTTTCTGGCCACATGTAGTTCCCAGGATTCTTTGATGAGACAGAAAAAGAATATGACTTCTGCTCCCTGAAGTATGTTATAACGTCTTGGTTGTCATTTCTGTCCTCCTTTCTCCCTCCCCCCAACAGCAAATCAAATGTTAAAGCTGTTGAATGGTTCTAAAAGATAGAGAATTAAAAAAAAAAAAAATACAACCTGGAGGATAGGTAGGATAAAGACTTTCATAAATGGGTGCTTGCGCAGAATAGAAGGATTAAAATGGTGTGACAGAATCACCAGTCTGAAACTGGTTGACAGAACGTGACAGATGCCAGAAATGAAGAAAAGATATTGGCATATGATAAGACGTACATCGAAGTAACCTGCACTACAAGGTAGTCCTTGTCCTGTAATCTCCAGGGTAAAAGAAACAGAGGGGGACCTAAAACACAGAGAGGGTAATATAGGAGAAAGTAGACATGGAGAGTACTTGAGCAGATGGCACAGGATAGGGGATCTTAGTATGACCTTATTGAAGGTTTATGTTCTACAGGAAAATAACAAGTGTTTGCTTCATTTTGACAGGGTAGCACAGTCATTATACATTGTATGTAACTTTTTATTCCTAGGCAAAGCTAAAATAAATAAACTGTTAAATCATAGCTAAGTGTGGTCTACAGCTGTGTACAACATTGTGATTGAATAATTCAGAAGTAAAGTATTACTTTATTTATTCTTTAAAAGTAAAGTATTACTTTATTTATTCTTCATGTTTTGTGTTTTACCAAATGTTAACCAGCATTTGGATGCAGAAAGCATAAAATCTGATGGGATTGAACTGACTTTAGAAGAGCAGCTGAAGGGCATGGTACTTGATGATATAGATAAGGACTGTGCTGGGACTAGCTCCGTCAAATCCTCCCAATTATTTCACAAGTCTTCACTCAGTACTAAGGTAAGATATATTAAATATATTTCTCATATACTTGTAATATAAGTGTTGTAGATCTTTTACATCCTTGACACTCTAATACTTGGGGGGGACAGGAGTGTTATTTGGGCCATGACTCTCAAGTGTCACCTTCCAGATTTTGTTTTTTTGCCTGCACTGGGAATTGAATCCTGTCCACCTTGGTTGCAGTTTCCACCTTTTACATTGGCAGAACCAGGAGTGAGGAGCCAGTTTAGTAACTGAACAAGGTGGAATGGGTTCAGGTTCCACGCAGGCAGTGCACACAAAAATAAAACAAACGCAAATAGAAAGCAACAAGAGGATGAGACTTGGGAGTCATGGTCCAAGTGGGTCTGTCCTAGAATGTCAAGAAGATAAGATAGCAGAAACTGATGGGAGGAGGGGACAACTTCTGATGGTCAGATTACCTCTTGTTGCAGTGCTCTGTAGAGTTTTCTGTTATTATTCGTACTTGCGTTGTTCACAACAACATTTAAAATGGCAACCAAGAAGTTATAGACATGTATAAATGTGTGCTTGCACTGAATAAAAAGATTGAAGTGATATGACAGGGTCACTGTGTGGCACTGATGGAAAAACCCAGATACATATGAATGGATTAAAAGATCAATTTTAAAAAACAACAAAAAGTTGGCATTTGAAAGGACACATCAATGAGGAAGCACATGAGAGTCCTTGTTTTGCGGCACCCAGGGTAAAAGATATATAAAGGAACTGTACATGCAATTATAACGAGAAAACACAGATAAGAGAACTGGAAAGAGGGTTAGACCCAGAAAACTCACAGATAAGAGAACTGTACATGCAGTTATACCCAGAAAACTCACAGATAAGACAACTGGAAAGGGAGTTATACCCAGAAAACACAAGGGTAAGAGAACCAGAGACCGGCTTAAAAAGGATAAAGAAAACATTAAAAGGAAATGATAAGAGAAATGGAAAGGGCATTATACCCAGAAAACACAATGATAAGAGAACTGGAAAGGGAGTTATACCCAGAAAACACAATGATAAGAGAACTGGAAAGGGAGTTATACCCAGAAAACACAATGATACGAGAACTGGAAAGTGAGTTATACCCAGAAAACACAATGATAAGAGAACTGGAAAGGGAGTTATACCCAGAAAACACAATGATAAAAGAACTGGAAAGGAAGTTATACCCAGAAAACACAAGGATAAGAGAACTGGAAAGGCAGTTATACCCAGAAAACACAATGATAAGAGAACTGGAAAGGGAGTTATACCCAGAAAACACAATGATAAAAGAACTGGACAGGAAGTTATACCCAGAAAACACAAGGATAAGAGAACTGGAAAAGGAGTTATACCCAGAAAACACAATGATAAGAGAACCAGAGACAGGCTTGAGAAGGACAAAGAAAACATTAAAAGGAATTGAAGAGATGGAACAAGACAGGAGGTCTTAACAACAAGAACTGATTGAAGGTCTATGATCCATAGGGGGGGGGGCTGAAATGCAAAGAAGGCAACATACACCTTTGAGCTGCACCATTGGTAGATTATTATAAGCTGAATTTCTATGGGGGATAAACTTGCCATTTGTGGCATCTGTCAAGTAGTGACTGGTTTTATCAGAGTGCATCATGTGTAAAGAGAGTGAGATATTCTGAACAGAATACTTTGATATAATTGTTAGTGATGAGTTATGCTGCATTTAATCTTTTCTTATAATTTTCTTGGAATGTCTGTAACAAACTAACGCTGAGAGAGGGAGGCAGTCATTAAAATAGGTACAGTTAAAAAAAACAACCCGCAAATACCATGGTGTGTTAGTGGCTAGAATGTTTGCCTTTCAAGCAAACGTTCTGCGTTCAATTCCCAGATCTCTGTGTGTGTTGATGGGCTGACTTGTTTGTGGAAGGCGAAATGTGGGCAGAAATGGAAAGGATGAAAATGAATACAGGATTAGTGTTGCTATTATCAGGATGTGAGACAGAAATCACACGCCATAATTCTTTACCATCATTTCTTGATGGGTTACTTGCTAGCATACTATTAATTTCCTTTGTGGGTAGTGTATATTTGTCTGTAATGTTGCAATGGCTAAGAGTTGTGATGTCCGCCTCTAATTCTAAAGGTACCGGGTTCAATTTCTTGTAGAGGGAATATATTTGATGGAAATTTTTTCAGAACCGATGGGTCCTAATGATGTCATAATCCCCCCTGATCTCCCTGGGTAGTGAGATCAGATGCCTAGCCTTCTCGGATACAGGAAAAAAAATAGGAGGTCCTGTGTACAAGTTGCGCACATTAAAAATCCTTCAGCAGTTGGAAATTGTAAAGAGTAGAAAATATGGCTGCTGCCCTGACATAATTTAAAAGGTAGGAAACCTACCTGCCACAAAAATATTTATAGAATGTGTATACACACATTGGGATCCTCGCCGGTGCTCTGGATATCATACACTATGCTGAGATCCTCTTTGTGTGATCTAAGGGAGGAGATTGGGACATGTATAGAGTTGTCCGTGTGCAAGGAAGATGGTCCTTAAAACCAAACCAAATGTCAAGGTTATCTTGTCCACGAATGAACAAATTTAAAATGAGACTTATCAGTTGTTACATCTACTCTTCATTACTGTGTGGTACAGAGATTTGAATATGTATACAAGAATAGGACACATCTCATAGAAACAGAAGAAATCAAATTGAGACGTCCTAGATAGAAACAAAAACTAGGATTTAAGAGAGAATTTGTGAAAGAGATGCACATTTAGACCAAATATTTTGGACATCACCTGTGTGTTACTGCGAACCGAAAGGGGAGCAAAGAATAGTAACACTGTACCCAGCTATTTGTCAGTTTAGCCATCCAAGACAGAAGAAGATCCTCTGGAAAGGAGGCTGATGAAACAACCCAGAGAAAGCGGAAAAGAGTCTGGATTGCCGACTAACCTTTTTGTGTCAAGAACTCTATACAGAAGTGAAAAGGATGAAGACGTGAAAAGAACTTGAGGCGATGGCACATGACAGGAAGACTTGGCATGTGTTTGTTGAAGGCGTGTGCTCCTTGGGGAGCTAAAGGTTATTGATTGATAGAATTTGGACATATTCAGATACATGTTATTAAACTTCTTCGAGTACTATGCCAGCTGGCATAGATGATCACATCTCTCAACAACCTTCTGTCCCCATTGCTGTTTTGTAAGTTCTGTTGTTGACTTCTCATACATGCCACACTTAAAGGTTTACCCATAATCTGTACGGGGTGTTTGCGTTTTCAGATGTGTACGGGCCGTACACAGGTCTGTACGGGTTTTTTCGCCTAATTATTAAATATACATATAAATCTTGTGCCACTACACAATTTGCGTCATGAGATTCGGCGAGATTTTAAGCCAAGTGGATAAAAAAAAAAATAACCAATGAAAATCAAGCTGCCTATTTTTCAATTGCCGCGGGATGTGCGTGGCGTGTTCATTCACAATTTTTCGCTAAAGCTAGCGCGAGGTTACTGATTATTTGAACGATTACGCAGCACTGAAATCTTTTTTGAGTCGAGCTTATTGTTTAGGATTAATTTCCAGTTTAGTATTGGTAAGTAATTCATTTTTAAAAAAATATTACAATAACATTGTTTAGATGAAGTTAGATTTAACTGTCAGATAACTTAGGCCTATGCTTTCTTTTCCCCTAAGGTTTAGCATAATTGATTATTTACGGCTGGTAAAAAAAAAAAAGGCTGATACCACTACATATTATTTGATTTCACTAAAACTTGTAGAAAGTGCGTAAGAAATGTAAATTTGAAAAATAATACAATAGCCTACAAATTATGGGTAGCCTAATAACGTAATGACGGTCGCCGAATGCTCCGCATGTATTTTCGTACCATTTAGAGTTATAATTAGGGTTACAGCTAGGGTTAACCCTAAATCTAAATGGTACGAAAATGCACGCGGAGCATTCGGCGAACGTCATTCCGATATTACCAAATTGTGAAACTGAAAAGAAAAAAAAACCACAATAGCGTGGAAAATTTACATCTTAACTCGATCAGAGAAAAGTTTATTTGGAGTTAGCCTACTTCTCTTCTTAGTTTTAATTTCGTTTCTTTAAAAAACAATGTTATTTTGCCTTTGGTGGTCATCATTACGGTCATTCAATGATTTATAATTATTAAATAATTAATTAGCCTACTATCAATGTTTGATTGACACTAAAATTTGTATGGGAAGGTCTATTTAAAACTACCAGTTGGGCTTTAACGGCTATTCCAATTTTTGAAGTTCGGTAGAAAATATACAGGCTAATATTACGCCAGCGCTAGTTTATATTTTCATTACCAGCTTTAGCAAAAAATTTATTAGATTTTAAATTTAAGATTCCTAACCCATAATGCTTATTACTGGTCTCTTTAGGCCTGTACTTTTATAAGGCACTATAGAAAACACAGCAACTGTTCTTCATTTCAACCATAAATTGTATTAATTTTTTTTCCAAGATTCTATTTCATTATATAATATTAAAATTACAAATAATTATATTTTTCAAATTGATTATTAATATTTGTATTTACTTTTTCACATTAATATTTTTTTTTTTTTCTGTCTAGCAGGAAATATTGCATCCATCTAACAGCATGGCTGAGCCTAACTTTAAAAAAAGGAGGTTAGAAGAAGATCAACGTCGTGGGAAGTTTCAATCTGACTGGACAACTACATTCCCTGGGATTATTGAGACATCCAAATTAGGCTCTTCACATGCATACTGTAGAATATGCAATAGAGATATTAAAGTGATGGCATCTGGCTTACACGATGTGAGGGAGCATTTCAAAACAAAACTGCATGAAAGGAACTATCAGCTGAAGAACGGAAGTTCTATCAAGGCCTTCTTTACTCAGCCTCAACAAGAAGATGATAAAATAACGAGGGCTGAAGTTTTATTTGCAAATTTTATTGCTCAACACAACATAGCTGCTTCTATAGCTGACCATTTTTCAGACTTATCAGCTGAGATGTTTCCGGACATGTGCTATTGCCAAACATTTCAAATGCAAGCGAACCAAAACAACAGCCATTATTAAAAACTGCTTGGCTCCATCTGCAACGGAGCCAGTCATCAAATTATGCAGGAAGACACCTTTCTCCTTGATGATCGATGAGTCAAATGATAGAAAAACTGACAAGCGTTTAGCTATAATGGTGAGGGTATTTGAAGATGGCATAGGACCTAGAACCAGGTTGCTGGGCATGCCGGTCGGTACTGGTGGAACCAGTGAAGCTATTTTCAGTGATATTGATGCTGTGTTCAGCGACTTACAAATCCCATGGATTAACTGTATAGGTTTTGCAAGTGACAACTGCAATGTAATGGTTGGCAAATCAAACTCTGTACTAACGCGAATCAAGAGCAAGAACCCTGATGTGTTTAGTATAGGGTGTATTTGCCACCTTGCAAATCTTTGTGCCAAGGAGGGTATAAAGCAGCTGACTATTCCTGTTGATGACCTTTTGATAGATATCTTCTATCATTTTGAGCATAGCTCAAAACGGAAAAAATCATACAGAGAGTTTCAACTGTTTACAGGAGTGGATGCACTAGACATACTAAAGCACTGCCAGACTCGCTGGCTTTCTTTGCAGAAAGTAGTGGACAGAATTTTAAATCAATATTCTGCTCTATCTTCATACTTCGAGAGCCACGACGATATGGAAAAACCATGCCGTGTCAAAAACATTCATCAGTTACTAAAATCACCACTGACCCAGATGACTCTACGTTTTCTCCAATTTGTGCTACCTCTGTTGACTGAATTTAACAAATTGTTTCAGACAGATGAGTCCCAAATAGGTGGTATGATGGATGAAATGGATCGTCTGCTACGAAAATTTATTGTCAAATTTGTAGAGATGAAATATGTAAAAGAGGTGAAAGATATAAGATTGTTAAAGTATGCTGAACGTGATCTACAGCATGATGACCATACACTTGCTGTTGGTCTGTCCAACAGGACATTACTGGAAGAGTTAGATATAAGTTCTCAAGTGAGAAATTCATTTTTCAGAGATGTGAGGAACTTTTATGTTGCTGTTGTGAAAAAGATATTGGATAAATTTCCATTTGAGAATGAAGTCCTTAAGGATATCAAAATTCTTGATCCAGCCTTTAAAGACACAGTTCAATATACAGCAATCTGTAAGCTGGCCAACACTTTTGCACCACATTTAGACCAAGAGGTGTTAAAGGATGAATTTGAAGATTATTGTTTGCTGCCTGATGAATGTATTTCAAGATTTGACGCTGGACAAAAAAGAAGCTTTTCTAGGTACTGGCTTGACATAATCAACCTGAAAACTAGCACTGGTCGTACACGATTTCCCAGTCTGGCAGTCATAGTGAAACGCTTATTGACATTGCCTCACAGCAATGCTGACTGTGAGAGGTCTTTCTCTATGATGAAAAAGATTCACACGGACTGCAGAAATAGACTAAATGATGATACAGTCACAGCATTTCTACAATGCAAAATAAATTCTAACTCTTGTTGTTTAGGTTTTAAAGCAAGTGAAGACATGCTTAAAAAGGCAAAGGCCGCATGTCACTACGATGGTGCAGAACCATCTAATTGAATATACTTTTACATGAATAAACTCTTTTGTTACGTTTTTCAGTCTTTGTACAGGTTTTGCGGGTCTTTGTACAGGTTTTGCGGGTCTTTGTACAGGTTTTTTTAATTTTTTGTACAGGTTTTTCATCTCTGAGGTGTGGCATGTATGCTTCTTTCCATGCCATGATGTCAAACTGTCCCGTATCTTCTTTGTTTATCCTCATTTCTCCATTCTTTCTTGTTGTCACAACATATTTCAGCTTTCCTGTTGTCACAACATATTTCAGCTTTCCTGTTGTCACAACATATTTCAGCTTTCCTCTTTTCATAACATGTCCAAAGAATATGAACTGCTTCCTCATAATGTGAGTCATACATTTTACAGCTGAAATGTGTCATGGAGAAGATAACATCCATATCGAGTGGTGGTGAGGGCTCTGCAACAAAAGATAAAAGGTGTGTTTATATCGTTTTTTTATTTGTTAGTAGGATAAAAGTGCTGTTGAATATTCAGGTAAATGTTAAGTTTTGTTTCCAGTTAAAATTTTGGTAAATTGTTTTTCTGTTAGCTTATTTATATTGTTAAGAGTGACACTTTCATGTGGGGAAGATAAGTAAACTGTAGAACATGTCCTCCAAGGATGATGGCTCCAGGAGAAGAGCAGATTGACAGTATAGCCATCCACCAACCCCTAAGAGGGAGGAACTATGGCAGTGAGAGAAAACTGAGACAGCGCTCCAGTTATTATGAGAGAAATAGATGTAGCTGTATTAGAGAAAACAACAAATAAGTTTCTTACAATATAATTTTTATTTGCTTCTGTATTTCCTATGCTCTTATATAAAATGAACATTTAGAATCATTAGAGATTTTCAGAAAGTTAAAATTAAAGTTTTTCATAATAGTAAGTTTGATAGATAAAGATCGTGAATAAGTTTATACTAATACGATAATGAAGCCGTTTATCATGATGTGAGTTTTGGAAGTTATAAGAGTGTTAATGGGAAATTTCTCAGTGTGAACTGTAACAGTTACAGAAAGGTGGTATTAGGTCTTAGCTAAAAGAAAGTGTCACCCATGTTGTTAGCTAAAGGAGAGTTTCACTCATGTTGTTTGTTAATGAGAAAATGCTATTGTTTAAAATGTTATTTAGCATTATTGGGCAATATTGCTGTACTATTGTTTAATTTCATTTAATGCACACTCTGTTTATGTGTAATAATTTCAGTGTGATAGTCTCTCAATGGACCCAAATGCTTGAGGTGGTTGCACATCACCTGGACAAGGCTGGTATATTCTATTGCATCATTCAAGGTGACATCCCAGCAAAGAAACGCATGGATATTGTGGATGATTTCAACACAAATCCAGCAGGGGCCAAGGTGCTTTAAAGCTTTTGTTTTTTAAATAAAATTTTACCTCGTTTTGGTGAGGCACGTCCCTTTCAACCTAGTCAGTTATATTAGGGTGCATGCCCAAATATAAAAAAGCTTGATAACTAATTACATTGCTTTAAAGCAGTTATATATGCTCATGTTTACAATTTGCTCTGGGATAAAGTTTCCCACAGGATATGTACTCACTTTTGTATTTTAGCAGCAACAAAGATCACATTTGTATCTTGGCAGCAACAAAGACAGACATACAGAGGTACCTATCTAAGAATACAAAAGGGAAGAAAAGATTGCGCTGCTTTAAAAAAAAATATGGAAATCAGGTCTAACACAAATATAAGTATCTTGAACTCATATGTCAAGCCAGTCCTACTGCATGGCTCTGACACTTGGAGAACAAGAGTAATCAGGTCTAACACAAATATAATAATCTTCAACTCATATGTCAAGCCAGTCCTACTGCATGGCTTTGACACTTAGAGAACAACAAAAACAACTACAAAAGTTACTTACTTTCATAGGAAGTTCTTGCAGAGAATAGGGTTGAAATGTTATGACAAGGTCACCAATGTGAAACTGATGGAATGAACCAGATAAATACCAGTGGAACAAAAGGTGAGGAAAAAGGCACTATAATGGGATAGGACACACATTAAGGAAACCATTTGATAACAGTACAAGGCAGTCCTTGTTCTGGAATCCCCAGGTATGAGAAATTGAGGGAGACCTAACAACACACGGAGAAGAGAATTTGGAGACAAACATGAGAGGGACAAAGAAGACACAGAAATATCTGGAACAGTAAACACAGAACAGGAGAAGGCTTAGCATGAATTTGTTCAGGGTCTACGCTCTACAGTCTAGACTCACTGGTGAACACTTAGGTATTTCTTGTGGCTGGGATTTGTGGCCTCTTCTGCAACTTTTAGCAGCTCTCTGAATCCATCTTGATCTTTATCATCCTTGTGCACTACTTTCTAGTGAACTAAGATGCACCACATATACAGTTAAAGAGCATTGATCTGTTTTCATTTTTGCTAAACGCCCAAACCATTTACTCCAAGAATGTCATGACCAAACTCCAGAGATTCACTAACTGATGCCTCCATCACATCCTCCATATCAAGTAGCCAGATATGATGTATGGAGGAGAACCAGACAACAACCAATTCAGCTAGAGATTAAAGACAGAAAATGGAGATGGATAGAACACACTCTCAAGAATATCAACCAAACAGTATGACCAGACCAGACACTGGAATCCATAGGGGAGGAGAAGAGTGAGAGGCCAAAGAAAACAGTGGAAAAAGAAGCTAAGGCAGCTGATTTGTTATAGGCAGAGCTGAAGAAGACATTATATTTCACCTGTGTAATCCCAGCATAGTTTCAGTTGGAAGGAGTTTTTTTTTTTTTTGGATTGCTGCTTGTCTCCTCTTGTTTTATGTTCTTTATGCCATAAAGTATCACAGATGGGGCTAGATAATGGTTTCTTATCCAGGTATGCAGTGTGCCTTAGTTGCTGTCTTATTTTATACTTGTAAGACCTTTTGCCCCCTCTATCCATTTATATGTTACTATATAATAAATATGATACATATATTTTCACAAAATTAGTAATTACAAGAAATATGTATTTGTAATATGTGCATGACGTGTGGTATATAATCACATGGGTATTATGTATATATTTATGTGTGTCCCAGGATATTATACTACATAATATGGTGTTAGGTTATTGTTCAGTTACACCAGATTGTGTATATCTTATAACAGTGCTCCGCAACCTTTTTGACTTCGCGGCACACTTAAAGTACCTTTCAAAATTCCATGGCACACATAGGTGGGTATGGTAAATATTTTAAAATTCGATACAGTCATAAGACAAACCTTCATAATTTTTTGTGATGAATTGGTGGATGATAATAACTGAACTTATTATTTGTAAAATTTTAAGTGTGAGATTCTTTCATAATATTTTACCATAACATGTAATTTTGTACACCATTATATGATGTATTCTGCCTGGTGTCACGGCACAACAGTCAGACATTGGCGGTACACCAGTTGTGGAGCACTGTCTTATAGGACAATAAAACTTATTAGTCTCTTGATACAAATTTTATATTTAGAATGTTTTTAAAAAAATACTAATTAAGTTACTTCATTCATTCATTTACCTGTTAAACTTCCAGGTGTTGCTTCTATCATTACAAGCTGGAGGTGTGGGCCTAAACTTGATTGGAGGAAACCACCTGTTTCTGTTAGATATCCACTGGTAAATTAATTCAGAATTTTTCATTTTAGAAATCCACATATCCAATATGTACTAATAGTCTTTCTCATGTGTCTGTAGCCAACAATGATAAAATCCTGTCAGTTTTTCAGAAAAATATGGAAAGGGGAATGGATCGCATCTTGGAAGCTAAATTGATTACCCATTTAAAGAACGTGAATGCCTTGAAATCTTTTCATGATGTTTTTTCAGGAAAATACAGAAACAGTATGCATTGTACCATGAAAGTGAATAAACACCCATTAAAAAAGCATGCAGGCCTTTCAGTTTTTTCATAGTGCATTGACCCATGAAGTTCCTAGGGGTGTCTGAAAAGAGAAAGAAATAATATGACTACTGCACCATAGCTATGTGATACAAGGTGACGTATATGTGTATGTGCATGGGGCTAGTTACTTCATCATGTAAAACAAGCACATAACCAAAGCATTCATATGCCCCCTTTTCTGTGGTTGTTTCTGTAGCAATCTGTTTTATATGACAAGGTTTTCAGCCCTTACATAACCTTGTATTAGTCACCTCTTATGACATACTTGATGGAGCAGATATCCTATCTTTCTTTGTGTCCACTGGGAACTACACAAGACACAAACTGGGTCATTCTTCTAAAACAGATGAACCTTTGAGAGATAATACATTTTTCATGTACAAGAAACAGCTGAATCCCTAGTGTATTATAGTATGAAATAAGTTTTACAACTCATGATTTCAACATTGACCTATTCTTTTGCTGTGGTATCTTCAGTATATACTGGCACACTGTACTTTCTTATTGCAGGAATCCAGCGCTGGAAGAGCAGGCGTGTGATCGTATATACAGAATGGGACAAAAGAAAAATGTTTTCATTTACAGGTACTTTATATAAACATATATATGCTTCATCTGCAACATTGTTGGCATTTCTCTCAGAAATTTGCAGGAGACTTTTATCTCCTAGTATTCAGTAATGGCAAAGAATGCTGCATATGGCTGCATGTGGTGCTCCTGGTGAAAGACACTCCCAGCTCGGTTGCAAGGCAATGACCTTTCACAAAAACCGCTCTGTGGTAGAGGACCTTCCAACTTATGGCAATACACCTCACTGCCATTTAGCAGGACTGGTATATTATACAAGGAACTGAGCCAAGATCAGTTGGTGTCATCCTGTGGGTTTGTAATAAAGCCCTAGAAACGCCACTCCAGGTAAAGAAAGGGAAAAACAAGTAAAAACTTGAATCCTTGGGGATTGAAACAAACACCTGATAGTATGGTATTTTAGCCTCCTCCAGTCATAATTGACTGTGTGGCTGATGTGTCCTTGAAGTGATAACCCTCATACCATAGATGTAACATAGTTTTGTCTGATTTCAGGTTTTACTGAGTTAATGTACTTACTTAACCCTTGAACGGTGAGGCTGAGTATTGCTCATAGCCTAAAGATGCTGGATAACCTCATTTTAAAGGGAACAGAATGACAGTGTGTTAATTATTTTTAAACATAGGCTGCTATTTTAAATCTTACCCACAAATCTTTGCAGAATTTTTTGGCCAAGCCAGTGTGATAAAGCCATGATGCTAGCAAACAAATGGTTCTAGGAATGAAAAAAGATGGCATGAGGGATTTGAAAAAAATGTTTGCTGATAATAATTTATAATTGTCATCTCTCTCCCTCTGTCACTCCTTTTTTGCTATATGTGGAGCATAGATTCGGGCAGATAGGGCTCGTGATCCTTGGTTGGTAGCTTATCTAAGAGAAGGAACTCTGAATTCAAACCACCGCTGCCTTGCGGGAATATCCATTTGTGGAATTGGTTTCGGGAATAAATCCGGAGTCGGAGTCCCTAAGGCAGTCTAATGTCGATTCGACATTATTCTGGCAACTCCTGCGACATGGCTGGTATCAAACTGTATCGGCTACTGCCGTTCCTTTGGATCTACCGGCTGTGTGGAGAGGGGGAACATGCTGCATGGGCAACAGCTTGATCTCCATATAACTGTGCCCAAGCTCGCGCCCTGGAGAGGACACTCCAGCTTCACCCTATAGGTGTCAGCAAAACACGGGAAGTAGCAGTTACCGGTTATAAGCATTTTGCCCAATTGGCGTAGGGCATGGCGCCAGGGGCTACTTCCGACAGTGGGAGGTTCTAGGATCTCACTGGACAGCTACCGCCCGCTTCAAGCTGGGCAGCCCCCAGTCAATAAGGTGTTGTCCCGCCACTGTCTGCTTTCCCCATTGGGTGCATGGGGATTAGTGTCAAACCCGAACTGTGGACAGAAAATTTTGCACCAAGCAATTATCGAAAAAATAGAAATAAGCAAACTCTCAGATTGGGATGCTGGAACGTCTGGACTATGTTGACTGGACTATCCAAAAACCTACAGGATGTAAACGATGTAAGGAAGACAGCCATAATTAATGATGAGCTTAAATGACTTCAGGTGGATATAGCTGCACTTCAGGAAACGCGCCTGGCGGGCTCTGGAGCGGTGAGCGAGAAGGACTACACATTTTATTGGCAAGCGAAAGATCTTAATAAAGCTAGAGAACACGGAGTAGGTTTTGCGGTTAAAAAAAACCCTAACTAACATGGTTGAACCAGGCGAGAATGGATCAGAACGCCTGTTAACGCTCCGCCTGCAAACTAGCACAGGTCCCATCACCCTTGTCAGTGTGTATGCTCCTACTCTGTACTCTGCCTCAGAAGCTAAAGATGAGTTCTACGAGAATCTAGCAGCAGTAATCAAAAGCATCAGATCTCGAAAGATCTTAATAAAGCTAGAGAACACGGAGTAGGTTTTGCGGTCAAAAAATCGCTAACTAACATGGTTGAACCAGGCGAGAATGGATCAGAACGCCTGTTAACGCTCCGCCTGCAAACTAGCACAGGTCCCATCACCCTTGTCAGTGTGTATGCTCCTACTCTGTACTCTGCCTCAGAAGCTAAAGATGAGTTCTACGAGAATCTAGCAGCAGTAATCAAAAGCATACCTAGGCAAGAACAGCTTGTTCTCCTTGGTGACTTTAATGCTAGAGTGGGTGCCGATAATGTTTCATGGCCTTCATGTCTGGGCAGGTTTGGTATTGGCAAGATGAATGAAAATGGACAACGGCTCTTAGAGTTGTGCGTCCACCATGACCTCTGCGTGACCAACACCTACTTTCAGACAAAACCCCAGCATAAGGTGTCATGGAGACACCCACGATCCAAGCACTGGCACCAACTTGACCTGATTCTCGTCAGAAGGCCACTCCTCAGGTCTGTGCTCTCCATGCGCTCGTACCATAGTGCAGACTGTGACACAGATCACTCCTTGGTTTGCTGCAAAATCAGAGCACAACCAAGAAAACTCTATCGTGTCAGACATGAAGGGAAACCACGCATTGATACCAGCAAGATGTCAGACCCTTTCATGATCGCTCAATTCACTGCGACCTTCAAGAAAGTGCTCAGTAGCCCTCAGCATGGTGATACTATTACAGAGAACTGGGAGCATCTACGGAACACCATTCAAAGTACTGCACTTGCCACCTTTGGTAAGAAAACAGCAAAGTCAAATGACTGGTTTGACGCTTCATCAGATGTGATGGCACCTGTTATTGAAGCTAAGCGCAGTGCTATGAATGAATACAAACGTTCACTGAGTGCCAGAACCCTACAGATCCTGAGGGCTACGAGAAGCAAAGTTCAACAAACTGCTCGACACTGTGCAAATGACCATTGGCTCCAGCTCAGTGAGAGCATCCAGATCGCAGCACAAACAGGCAACATTAGACAAATGTATGACGGTATAAAGAAAGCACTTGGCCCCCATAAAAGTAAGACGGCACCGCTAAAAACCATCAGCGGAGAGAAGCTAACCGATAAGGGTAAGCAGATGGAGAGGTGGGTCGAGCACTACTCTGAGCTTTACGCTAGAGACAATACCGTTACGCCTGCAGCCCTTGATGCTGTCAATAGTCTGCCAACTATGGAGGAGCTGGATGCCGAACCAACATTAGAGGAACTCTGTAAGGCCATTGATAGCTTGGCCTCTGGCAAAGCACCAGGCAGTGATGGGATTCCTCCTGATTTAATCAATGCTGTAAGAGCACGCTATTACATCCCCTGCATAGGATGCTGTGCCAGTGCTGGGAAGAGACAACTATTCCTCAAGACATGCGAGATGCCAAGATTGTAACACTGTATAAAAATAAAGAAGACAGAAGTGATTGCAATAACTACAGAGGCATCTCTCTTCTTAGTATTGTTGGTAAGGTTTTTGCCAAAGTCATCTTAATGCGACTACACAAGTTAGCTGAGCGCATATATCCAGAGGCACAGTGTGGATTCCGAGCTGGCAGATCAACAACAGACATGATCTTCTCTCTCCGCCAGCTTCAGGAAAAATCAAGAGAGCAGAAAAGACCATTATATATCGCCTTTATAGACCTCACAAAAGCATTTGACCTGGTTAGTAGGGATGGACTCTTTAAAATCCTCCTGAAAATAGGCTGCCCTTCTAAAATGCTGGAAATGATAAAGTCATTCCATGACGACATGAAGGGAACAGTCCAATATGCTGGAAGCACGTCACAGCCCTTTGATATACGAAGTGGCGTTAAACAAGGCTGTGTTCTGGCTCCGACCCTCTTCGGAATCTTCTTTGCCTTACTCTTGAAACATGCATTCAGAGATGCAACTGAAGGAATATGCCTTCACACTAGGTCAGATGGCCGTCTGTTTAATCTTTCAAGGCTGAAGGCAAAAAAACAAAAATCAGAAGGGTCACTATAAGAGACTTGTTGTTCGCTGATGATGCTGCAGTCATCACTCAAAGCCAACAGGAGCTTCAGAGCTTGATGAATCGCTTCACTAAAAGCATGCAAGGACTTTGGCTCTCACAATAAGTCTAAAGAAAACGAATGTGCTGAGTCAGGATGTGGGTGCTGCACCAGTTATCACTATCGATAACTATGAATTGGCAGTGGTGCACCACTTCACATACCTAGGGTCTACCATCAATGACAAACTCTCACTGGATACAGAAATCGACAGCCGCATTGGCAAAGCTGCAGCTACCTTTGCCCGCCTCACATCGCGTGTGTGGGGAAACTCTAAACTCACAATGAAGACCAAAGCTGCGGTATATAATGCCTGCGTCACCAGCACACTCCTATATGGCAGCGAGACCTGGACGACCTATGCTAAGCAAGAAAGAAGGCTCAATATCTTCCATTTGCGGTGTCTACGCCGCATCCTCAGCATCTCGTGGAAAGATAAAGTGACAAATGTCGAGGTGTTGTCACGTGCTGGCCTTCAAAGTATGTATACGCTGCTTAGACAGCGCAGACTTTGCTGGCTTGGCCATGTTCGCCGCATGGAAGATGGTCGCATCCCAAAAGATATCTTCTACGGACAATTAGCAGATGGCAAGAGAACAGTTGGGCGACCACAGCTGAGGTTCAAAGATGTGTGCAAGAGAGATATGAGGGCACTGGACATGGATCCAGCAACATGGGAGGATGAAGCTGCCGATCGCACTAAGTGGCGATGCTATTTACGGCACCACCTCAGATTGGGCGAAGAGAGGCTCACACAAGAAGCAGAGGTGAGGAGAAAACGTCGAAAGGAGCACCAGGAAAATAAGCAGCTGAGGGCTGCCACCTCAGGGGCGCATTCCCATAGTCAGTTATGACTGAAGGGGCTATTATTATTATTATTATTATGGATCAGACCCAAGTAGAACAGTCCCAATTAAGATGGTTTGGCCATGTCTGCAGAATGGGAGAAGATCGGATACCACGACAAGCATGGGAAACAAAGAGCCAAGGATCCAGACCCCGAGGACGACCCAGAGTCCGCTGGGAGGACAACATTAGACAATCTTTGAAGGATCGAGGACTAGAATGGAACCAGGCCAGGAGGAAGACAGCCGATAGGATAGTCTGGCGCTCTCTCTTCCAAACCTCTACACCTCACGGTAGAAGGGGAACGACTAAGTAAGTAAGTATTATTATGGAGCATAGAGCTGCATCTGTTGCTATTAATTTCTGTTTAGGGCCATCTTTATTTTGACAGAGTGGTTAGAGTGCTTGCCTCTTGTGGCAAATTCACTGGGTTCTAGGATCGAAACCTGTTAGCGTCAAGCTCTGTCTGCCTAGCTCTAAATGTTTGCCTCAACTCTTGTTAGTATTGTTATACAGATACTTTTAGTATTTAGATTCTTTCTTGTTGGCAGACAGAGCATTTGCATCTCGCGGCGTAGTTACTGGGTTTCCATATCAAAACCTGGTAGTATCACACTGCAGTCTACTCAGCTGTAAATGGGTACCTGGCTCTGCTCTTGAGCTAAGGAAGGCAATGGCAGTGAAAAGATGAACCTAGTATAGTGAAGTCTGTAACACTTAACTCCCCTATGTCCATGTCTGCTATGGGACTACCTTTACATTTTTATTTCTTCATAATTAACTTCCTAGAAGGCCATTATTAACTCCGCCTAGGCCGGTCCCAAGCCCGGATGAAAAAGGAGGAGGGCGGCCTGCATTTAGGCCGTAAGGAGGCAACCCCTCCACCATGCAAAGGCACAACAGGCCAATCACCTGTTTGTTTTAAAACCTGATTATGCGAAACGTAAGAGAGAAAACCGGACTGATTCTAAAGGCAATGAACTGGAACGGACTACGACTTATGGAACTTGGAACACAAGAAGTATAAATGGGAAAGAAGAGGAGCTGGTGGAAGAGATGAGGAAAGCAAAACTAGAAATCCTGGCTATAACGGAAACAAAGAAAAAAGGACAAGGAGTCATGGATCTCGATGGCAACACGCTGCTCTACAGTGGTGTACCCACATCTGAAAGAGCTAAAGGGGGCGTGGGTTGCATTGTGGCCAAAAATCAAAAAGATAGTATCAAGGGATGGAACTTTGTCTCGGAGCGCATTATGGTTGTAAAACTAAAAGAAGGAGAAACCATAGTCAACCTGGTCATAGTGTATGGGCCAAATGAGGATGAGAGAGCAGAGGTCAAGGAGGAATTCTTCGAGCTGCTTCAAAGGACAGTGGATGACTGCCTAGATGAAGTTATCATGCTCGGAGATTTTAATGCCAGAGTTGGCAATGACCATGCTAGATGGGGTGGAGTTATCGGAAGATATGGAGAAGATACTCTCAATGACAATGGAAAGCGACTCCTTAGATTCTGCAGTGAGCAGAATCTGATCATTACAAACACAAAGTTCCCCCATAAGCGCATACATGCATACACTAGATGTGAACCAACCAAGAATGAGAAGTCAGTGATCGACTATGCCATTGTTAGGAGAAGCTCATTCAAATATGTCCGGGATGCTAGAGTCTGGAGGGGGCCAGAGATTGGAAGTGATCACTACCTGCTAACAATCAAAAGAACAACTGAAAGAGTTGCTCAGCCTAGGAACTGCCCAACATCATGCAAGAAACCAAGTAAACGAGCTGGAGAAATGAGCATTAGGACCTACAAGCTGAGAGAGCCAGAAATTAAGACCAGATATCAGGGGCTAATTGCTGCAGCGGTGAGCAACACAGAAGAACGACCTGATGACTTGGAAACCCTCTGGAATAAATTCAAGGATATCATAAAGACAGCTGCTGCAGAAGCATGCGGTGAAGTCTGACTTGGGAACAAGAGAAAGAGGACACCTTGGTGGACAGAGGAAGTCAGAGAAAATAAGAGAAAAGAAAATGGCATGGAAACAATACTTAGGAGCTAAAAACACAACAGGACAAATGGAAAAATATAGAGAACATGTGACACTCAGAACAGAAGCAAAGAACAAAGTGCTAGCAGCAAAACAGAAGTCCTGGAAAGAATTTGGAGAAAAGCTAGAAAAAGATGCACAAGAAAACCAGAAATTGTTCTATAAGACCCTAAAGAACATGAGGAAGGAAAAACAATGCCCTCTCAAATTTATAAAGGACAAGCAAGGCAAATTGCTTACTGCCCGAAGGAAGTAATGGAAAGATGGAAAGAATATTTCTCAGAACTCCTGGATGGTGAGCATGGTGAAGCATCAGAAATGATAACCACTAGCACAGAAGAGAAAACCAATGATGGTGAAGATGACATAAAGATGGAAGAACTGAAGGCAGCACTGGAGAAAATCAAGATGGGCAAAGCAGCAGGGCATGATGGTATAACACCAGAAATGGTTAAGTACATGGGAGCATCAGGCGACCTATTACTCTTAAGGGTTCTACAGGCAGCGTGGTACAACAAGACCATACCAAAGGACTGGGAGATTGCCATCATAACACCAATTTTCAAAAAGGGTGACAATCGACAGTGTGGAAACCATAGAGGCATATCCCTTTTCAGTGTCCCTGGTAAAATCTACTCTAGAATCCTAGAGCAGAGACTCCGACGCCTAGCTGAGCCACAACTGGATGAGGTCCAGTGCGGATTCCGAGTGAACCGAAGTACTCAAGACCTAATCTTCACACTCAGACAGCTGAGTGAAAAGGCCCTTGAGTATAAGAGTGAGATCCATCTTTGTTTCATAGATCTGGAAAAGGCGTTTGACAGGGTCCCCTGGAGCAAACTTTGGGACTGTTTGGCAAGGAAGAATATTCCAGCACCTCTGATCCATGCTATACAGAGCTTCTACAAGTCTTGCAGAAATTATGTGAGGACAGCAAACCATAAGTCAGAAGAGTTCAGGAGCACCACTGGTGTAAGACAAGGTGATAACCTGTCACCTTACCTTTTCATACTCCTCATGGACGATGTCATTAAGGCATGTAAGGAGAGAACAAGAAAGTATTCAGTGGGGTACTGGAAGATGAGACAGGTCTGTATTTCAGAGCTGGCATTTGCTGATGATGTTGCCCTGATTGCTAAATCAGAGGCACATCTCCAATCCAACCTGCAAGTCTGGAAGGAAGAGGTGGAGAAGAGAGGGATGGTCATAAGCAGCTCTAAAACAAAATCCATGGTGTTATCACGAGAAGAAAGAAGACATCAGATTAAGCTGGGAGAACAGGTCCTGGAGCAGGTCGACCACTTTAAATATCTCGGAGCTATTATAGACTGAAAGGGAGGCATCAAAGAAGAGTTGGCCACTCGAAAAGCAGCAGCTGGGAGACTTTTTCAGGCCATAAATCGAGGATTCCTCAGCAAGAGAGAGGTTGGTAAGAAAACGAAGATGGCTGTATACCGCTCCACCTATGTCCCAGTCTTGACATATGGATGCGAGTCATGGGCAATGACTACAACCCACAAAAGCCAGATCCAAACCTCAGAAATGAGGTATCTGAGGAAGGTGGTTGAAGTAACAAGAAGAGACATGGTACGCAACCAGACGATACGTCAAGGCCTTAAATCCCACACCCTGCAGACCCAAGTAGAACAGTCCCAACTAAGATGGTTTGGCCATGTCTGCAGAATGGGAGAAGATCGGATATCACGACAAGCATGGGAAACAAAGAGCCAGGGATCCAGACCCCCAGGACGACCCAGAATCCGCTGGGAGGACAACATTAGACAATCCTTGAAGGACCGAGGACTAGAATGGAACCAGGCCAGGAGGAAGACAGCCGATAGGATGGTCTGGCGCTCTCTCTTCCAAACCTCTACACCTCACGGTAGAAGAGGAATGACTAAGTAAGTAAGTAAGTAGGCCATTATTTGTAGTATAAGGAATTCACAGTTATGGGTTAAACAATGTGTAATGTATTGTAAGTGTATATGTTTTCATTTTACTGTCTTTGGTTTTTCACAAAACAGATTTTTATGCAAAGACACAATTGAAGAAAAAATTATTGCTCTGCAAGACAGGAAACGTTCCTTGGCCAAATCAGTGCTTACTGGGTAAGTTTATTAAATGTTGCAAAATTGGAGATAAAACCATAAAATATTAGTCCCTGTTTTTACACAGTCCATTCTTCTATCAAGTCTTCAAGACATTCAGTAAAATTCAGTTTTTTACATTTTCAAAAAAGTCTTTGCAGCTGAACTAAAAGGCAGTCATTGTAATAATATAATAGAACTAGAAAGCATCTTTATCAGATGAGCTAAACTTGATTTTTTAAAATTTAATTTAATTTAAACTATAAAAAAAAAGGGGGGGGGGGGGGGGTGTAGCAGAATGCTCCTTCTTGGCAATTGAACCAAAAATGACAGTTTTTGAGGTGCACATAAGCGTCATATGTTATACCACCAGTTTTAAGCCATAAATCTAAATAGCTTCTGTATGTTGAATTAGTTATTTTAAAAAAAGGAAAGACTGAAAGTGTGATAGTTTTTTTTTGCAAATGCTCAAATATAGCTGAAGTATCTTATGTTTGATCTGTATGGGCCATGTCTCACAAACATACAGCAGAAGTCTGAAAAAAAAAAGTTGTTTTATCAAACATCCTTTTTAGTTGTTTGTTAAATTATTGTTAAGTTACCTGCATAATGTTTGCTTTATAAGTATTGCGTCTCATGCATAAACTATTGCATGCTTAATTTCACCTTCTCTTGTTTGATTTCAGTGCTGGAGCCAGCAGCCAGAAACTGACTCTGTCTGATATGCGATTGCTATTTGGAGTCTAAATTTTATTTCAAAACTGCACTGTGTTCTGGAAGATCACTCAGTTACCTGGTTGAATGTTGCAAGTTGTTTTACATTCTGCACATTTAATAAAACCATTATGCTAATTTTTGTTATAAAAATGAGTTACTGGTTCAGGGTTTTAAAAAATAACAGAATGGAACAATGGTGGCTTAAACAAAAAAAAAAAAAAAACTGGCTTTACAGCATTTTTATATTGCATTAAAATAACTTTAGAATATTTAAAAATAAGTATCAAGAATATTTGAACACGGTGATGCTTAACTATACAAGTGAGAACCAGACTTGTAAGATTGTTATCCATTATTTCAAAGTATCATGTGGAGCAATCTCAAATGTAAATAATATATCCGTACCAATCCACAGAGTGTCTTTGTTATCATAGTTTGTTGGAAGGAAAATGGTCACATAAAAAAACTGTATGAGTCTTGCACTTTAACTTGGCTGTGCTGGTATGATGGAAAGAATTTTTGTACAGATGTTGCCTCAGGTTTATACATTATTTGCAGTCCCGTGGTTTTTTTTTTTTTTTGGTGAAGACTTAGTCATCTCATATGTGATCATTTGTTGAAACGTGAAAGGTTCCTGTTGTTCAATTCTGGGGCATAAGAAATGTGAGATTTTTGAATATTTGTGAGGAGAATTATGAATATATTTTAAAGTTTGTGCACAACTTGAGTGATCACAGAATTGAAATAAGTTATAGAATCATAGAGTATCTGAGTTTTAGAGAGCCTGGTATTTCCCTGTGACACCCAGGTAACTGGTTTACGCTCCTGCATTTTCGATGACTGTAGTCAATTTTCTCTAGAGAATCATCTCATTTCCGAAATGGGTAACCTTTCTCCTAATGGTCTTAATGTCCAACATCATTTTGCTTGACTCTGTTATTCATTGGCTTTCCTCTATTTCATGACTTCTTTATTTCATCCGTCACTTTTTTCACGATCTTTCTTTTATGAAGTTTTGTGTTTCTATTTCCGTATTTTTATGACGTCACTTTTATTTATTGCTGTTGGACGCCATTGGGACCATTGTTCATTACTTTCCCGATTCTTTCAGTGGAGAGTTTTATAGCAGGACTTCTTTTTTTAAAAATTCCATTTTCTGCTTTTGATTTTCGTTGATTGTTGAATTTCTTGTATTTATTAATTCTTTTTAGTTGTGTAGCTTTCTTGCTTTATTATTGCTCTTCATCTGTGTTTATATATATATATATATTACATGTCTATATTTCTTGTCCTTGTTTGTAACTGGCTGACGAAGGTTGAAACCCGAAACATCCCGTGTTTCCTGTGTACCATTAATTTGTAAAACTCATACAGCAGTAGTATCTGCTATGGGACTATCCCAGTTTTGTTTGTTTTTTTAGAGTATAGAAGGAAAAAAGTTGGTAACTAGGACTGTGGAACTTAGAATTAAGAGAATTTGGTGCCATATGATAGAATTAAAAGTTACTGAATTGGAAAACAGAATTAAGAAGATATGTTGACTTGTATGACCATTAAATATACAATTACAAGTTATAGAACTGGAATACACAGAATTAAGAGAACTTGCAGAATTATGAGAATTTGGTGACTCATACGCCATTACTATATAACATATAATTAAATGTAGCCAGCTGCAGTGGTAGATCCAGGTTCTGTAAGGATGGCAGAGGAAAATGATGATGATGGAAAGCCTTACAGTGATTATTTGTGTTGTTAAAGAGAAGTTATAGAATCATAGAGCATCTGAGTTGCAGAGTGACTAGAGCACTTGTGTCCTTCCCTTGTTGTTAAAGAGATCAAAGAATTAAATGACTTCAACTTTTGTAAACACCTGACAACAACCTGTCCATTCGGAGATTAACTCTTACTATACGTGAGCTAAAACCGCGTTTTTACGCGCTAGTTTAGCTATCGTTACCGTCGCGCACCACTTCACGGGGCGAGCCGTAAAATTGGTACTAAACCCGCGCCACTTCACAGGGCTTGCCGGATAGTAAGAGTTAAACAGACTTTTTAAAAAAAATTTTAAAACGTTGCGTTGTTTTGGTGAGGCACGCCCTGTTTAAATTCTGTTATATTAGGGTGCACGTCTGAATAAATAAAAAAAAACCTTGTGGTCTGGTTAATGTAAGAGATTAAATAGAGGTGGAAAGGGCATACTGTTAAAAAATTACCAACAGTTATACCTAAACAAATCCTAGACTAGAATCCATAGGGGAAAAGAAGAGTGATGTCAGAGATTCTGGGGAGGAACAGTAGAAGTGGAAGACAAAGCAACCAAAACCATGTGAGCCGAGAGTAAAGATATTCCAAGATCTCTTGCAGCCCAGAATGACAAGAATGGTGATGAACACACATTTTGTAGACCAGTTCTTATCACGTCTCCAAATTTCATATGCTCATTATCAGCTGCCATCTCCACTACAAAGGTCGGCTGCAATGCATCTCCAATGTCTTCTGTCTCATGTCTTGTTGATGTACTCTGACAGACACTTCATGACAATGGTACAAGGACAAAGTAAAGTAAAACAAGTGTACATTTATTTTTTGTAAGATATGGCTTCTGCAAATTTACGTGCCAAGGATGAATAAGACTGGTCAAAGAATCCTTAACTCACTCCAATGTGTATATGAGCTAGAGATTACCATAGAATAATGACATTGCAATGAAATCCTTCACTGTTATCTTCATATTCTGGGGGAATTTATGCTGAGTATT
This sequence comes from Oreohelix idahoensis, assembly GCA_024509875.1. Classification (NCBI taxonomy): domain Eukaryota; kingdom Metazoa; phylum Mollusca; class Gastropoda; order Stylommatophora; family Oreohelicidae; genus Oreohelix; species Oreohelix idahoensis. The sequence continues at coordinate 551,032 of JAMPIV010006842.1, forward strand.
TTTCATTATGAGAAACTAATGAAGGTCTAGTGAAGTTCTTGTAATGCATAGTGATAATGGCAATAAATAGTGACACAGGTGTCAATCCAAACACCCCAGGCTTCCCTTGCCACCACCATTAACACCATGACAGATATGGAGAAACAGCCATTTTAGGACAAAGGAAAAAAATACACATCCACACCCACACAATTTGACATTTTAATTTACTCATTTTACAATAATTGGAACGGAGAAATGATATCATGATCAGGTATCAGCAACTGAAAATATTATCTGAATTAAGAGATACAATATACCCTAATTATAACCCATTAGGGGTTGAACGGGATATTTTTCTTCATTGCAAAAAAAAACAAAAAACTTTTGATAATTCTTTCTCACAATAAATGCAAACAGCATGTCACTCACTACATTATTCTAGAATCTAATGAATAATATCTGGTCTACACCACGTCTGCCATTCATTAAATTGTTTATTGCTATTTTACTTTGTACATCTGTAGTGATTCTTCTGAGGATGGTCTGACCAATGTCAAGAGTGTGACATTTCTCAAACTCCACAACTGCTAAGTCGCCTTTATAGGATAATTTTACTACTAGGCTAGTTTTCTATTCTAAAGGTGCCTCACTTTTCCATCATGGTCTGCGCTAAATGTAGGTTTTCTCATATTTGTGTACATTAACAATTTCATAATTGACCAAATTATGCACTGATGTTAACTGTTTAGACTTTGAAAATGTGAAATCAGAACAGAAGAAAATAAATTCACCATGATATATGGTATTTTGCTAAAAAAACAGCAAAGTGAATGGTATTTTGTTTCCAGCTTTTCCATTTTTGTAAATAACACTAGTCAACAACCAAAATGTACCAGAAATGAAAATAGCTGATCTTAACTAATTTTGGTGTGCTGAAAACGAAAATGACATTAAAAAATGTTGATTGGCTCTAGTTTTCAAGATATATGCTACTAGTTTATTTAATTACGGTAAATTTATATATATATGACGCAACTGTTGTGGGCGATTGCATAATTTTTTCTAATGACCAATAAAAATGTTACTAGAAGTTGATGATGCAATCCTACCTATGATTACATCACCTTTGTGTATAAATACCTTATCTCTGATAAAATTTTGCCATTAGTTAGTGCATTTGTCCTTATCAAAAGTATCGTAGTTAGAAATGCCAGAAGGCGTACAGTTTGTATTTTGGCTGCAGAATAGGAGATCAAGATAAGAGCTGGGTGCCACACATATGCTGCAATACATGTGCAGCACATCTTAAACTGTGGTTGACTGGCAAAAGGCAAGCTATGCCTTTTGCAGTCCCAATGATTTGGAGAGAGCCCACTGATTATCTCAACAACTGTTACTTTTGCATGGTCCCTCCAATTGGGAAAGGCATATCAAAGAAGAAAAAATGGACTGGAATATCCAAACATCCCCTCTGCAATACTTCCGGTACCACATGGCGATGACCTACCAGTTCCCAAAGTGCCAGAATCCTTTTCAGCTGCTTCCACTGATGAAGAGGACATTGGTGGTCCTGAACCATCAACCTCAAGTGACACAGATTTTGAGCAAACTACATCCACTAACCCAAGTAGAACTGAATGATCTTGTAAGAGATCTGAATTTACCGAAGAACAAGGTGGAGCTTTTGGGTTCCAGATTGCAACAGTGGAATCTCCTGGCAGAAGATGTTACAATTTCTGTGTATAGGAACCGCCAGAAGCCGCTTATTACATTCTTTTTCAAAGAGGGTGACCTTTCTGCGTGCCACAACATTTCTGGTTTAATGGCAGCCCTCAACATCAATTACATACCGGAAGAGTGGAGGCTTTTCATTGATTCATCCAAGACAAGTCTTAAAGCTGTTTTGTTGAATAATGGTAATGTGTTACCGTCAATTCCAGTTGGTCACGCAGTTCATATGAAAGAAACTTATGAAAACATTAAGCAGCTTTTGAAGTGTATAAACTACGATCATCATCATTGGTCACTTTGCGGTGACTTAAAAGTGGTCGCTCTTTTGCTTGGACTACAGGGTGGATACACCAAGTACTGTTGCTTTCTCTGTGAGTGGGATAGCCGTGCACGAAGTGACCATTACATCAGAAGACATTGGCCAATCAGGCAGTCATTGCAGCCTGCAGTAAGAACGTTGAGAACCCAGCAGTTGTCGACACCAGCAAGATTTTGTTGCCACCCTTGCACATTAAGCTGGGTCTCATGAAAAACTTTGTCAAGGCAATGGAGAAAACAGATGAGGCTTTCAAATACCTCATCAGAAAATTTCCAAGACTGAGTGAAGCTAAAATAAGAGAGGGAGTATTTGTTGGTCCGCAAATTCGAAAACTTCTTCATGATGACGAGTTTCTTTGCGTGTTGCATGGCAAGGAAAAAGCAGCATGGCTAGCATTTAAGTCAGTGGTGGACAATTTTCTTGGAAACAACAGATCTGATAATTACAATGAAATTGTAGAAAATCTCCTTCAGAAGTATAAGAGTCTTGGCTGCAACATGTCTTTGAAAATTCATTTTCTGGATTCTCATCTGGATTTCTTTACGTCAAACTGTGGAGCGGTCAGTGATGAGCATGGTGAACGATTTCACCAGGACATTGCTGCTATGGAGACAAGGTATCAAGGCAATTGGAGCCCTTCAATGCTTGTTGATTACTGTTGGACTGTGACAAGAGACACCTCATCGATTGACTACAAGAAGCAAGCAAAGAGAGCTCGAACAGCGACTGAATAATGACGGAATGGGTTCAAATGTGCCTTTTTTAAAGCATGATATGTGAACTTTAAATAATGTTTTTATTTTTTCTATCATTTTATGTTAAAATATCAATTAATTGAGTATGTAACCACAATTTTTATAATGCTAAAGTAGAAAGACTAGCTGTTTAGCCCAGAGAAGTAAACAAGCATACATTATTTGTATTACTGAAATGTAAATTCATCATTTAAAAAAAAACCAGAGCCAATTGGTGAATTTCATTATGATATTTGAAATCAGCATGTCAAAATCAATAAGAAATGGTACATTTAATTTCTGGTACAAAAAACTTTTGAAAATTTGTTGACTAGTGTAATTAAAAATTGTAAGTTCCACCTATGCTCTTAGTTCCTTCTGTTGAAGAGCTGCGCACGATCATTGAAGACTTTGGTGTCAGACGTCAACTGTCGGGGTTTCTTTCACATCACCTACTTGTCTTTTTTTCATGGTGTCAGCATATGGTACATGTGATGGATTATGATTAAGTGATTTCATATACCTTTTTTGGGACCCAAAGATGCAGCAATAGAGAATGCAGTCAGCGACCCATAGCTTGACTGCTTGCATCAGGGTCAGCGAACCAGAGCTGACCAAGACCCTACTCCACCTCCACGTGGTGGTCCTGGAAACAGGCTGCATCACTGCAGTCTGGCTGAGAGAGTAGGGATCGCAGAGGGAAGGCAAACCCGGTCCCAAAAAATGCCGTGCATAAGTCGGATGTGTTGACCGAAAGGTGCAGATATCACAGCTCTGGCGTAAACAGACACAACGCAACCAACGTCCTTTTCAGGACGAACGAGGAAGAAGAAGAAGAAGAATATACCTTTTTCTTTATCTTCATTTCTTTCTTCTACCTTCTCTGTCACCTACGCCTGTGGAAACTTAACCCTCCCATATTCAAACCTCTGTCTTTCTTATAATTTAGCAAGCAGTTTATGGCTGTTAGCATTAAATTGCATTCTCTTTGATGCAGGTTTACGAGCAGACCTGGTCCAGCTCACCTGTAATTATCTCGGCAGCGATCATAAAAATCGCTGTAATGAGATCAGTCAGTGATGGAAAGGGGAGACAATTTGTCTATTACCTTTGCCTGGATTCGTTCGCTGTAAGTTAATTTACAAGATGCGAACCGCCATATCAAAGACTCGCTATAATTCATTTACGACCACTTCTGCAGATGGCGAGAGGAGGCGATAATATATGTAGATTCTATTTCATCTAGATCTTAATAGAGACCTGGCTTCGGCAGAGGTGCGAAGAAATTCGTTTGATTCGCAGAATGAGATAGAATTTATGTAGATTTTCCAAAGGTGCCAACATCTGGCAGATGAGTCTGTTGCGGGAAAGAGATGTAACATTCCCTTTGATTTCAGAGATATATACCCGAGAAATCTAACTAAATTCATTCAGTACTGCCACAGCTTTAGAGAGACAGCTAGCGCGAGTTCTAGAATCACTGTAATAGTAGAGTCTTAGTTTCTCGTGGAGGAAATCTTAGAAGTTTGTGTGAAGGTAAAATATATATGACTAGTATTGTCGAGTGATAGAAGTGTTAGTTCGAATTATATTTTTCTAGGTTTTGTGCAGAGTGTTTTACTAGAATAGGTCCATCATTTGATATTCTCTAAGTTTACTGTGTTATAGTGGAATAATAATAATTTCTAGCTAAACTATAATATAAATTTTATTACTGCTAGTAACCAGTCAGAGAATAGTTTAACCATCTAAGTAAATGCACTGATTCATCATGAGTGTTGACGAGATATGTATTTATTTCTAATTCATGATGATTGATTTTTTTAATGACTAGAATTTATTTCACGGGAGTTTTAAATGATGAGACAAGCTCTAAGCGTATAGTTTCTGATTTAAGTTAAATAACTGAAATGTATATTATATTTTTACGTGAGGTAGGATAGGATTGTGAATACTGTTATGGTTAAGTATTTTGTACTTTTCTCTTCCTTATACAGTATTTGGATCACCCAAAACCTACCAGCGGTTTCTGTTTATGTATAGCAGAGAATAACTAGACGAAAAGAACTATTCTTCTGAAATTTATATTGTAACGCATTGAGTTCCAGAGTTCTTTTCCAATAATCAAAGTTTTACAGTCGGCCCGTGGTGGCGACTAAATCAAACATTTAACATAATCAAACCTGTGACATTATTTGTATAACAACCACTGTGTTGAGAAGAAGATAAATCCTAACAGAGTTATTTACCTGCAACTATTTCAAGCTACTGTACCCTTGTGAACATTAGACATTTTAATTATTTTACTACCTGGACAAAAATTGAAGTGACATTTATCAGCATCCTACGTACCATAGTGAAGCGAGCGTTTCGCAAGATTTGAATTTATTAGCCTTGGAGAAGCTGGGGCTTGTTTTGCCAAAACACACCCTTGGATGGGCTGTATGTTCCTTAAACAATTGTTCCAGATGTGGTGAATGTGCCTATTAGGTAAGAACGCATGTCTTTGTGATCACAAGTGTGTCAGAGTGAGAAATTGCAGGGATGATATAATTCTTTGATTTTAAAATCCATATATCCATTGATTGTGTTCTTATCTTCTTAAAGATTACATATGCTATCTATTTCAGAGTAGATTACAGGAAAAGCCTCTGTTATTTACTGTAGAGAGAAATCCTAGTGTATAAATCTGTGACTCTTTGGGGTGAATAACTTCTCTTATAACGGGATCTTGGTTCAACAAAGGGGGAAAGGATTACACCTATGGGTCAACTCTGTTATTGATTCCTTAACCTATGTTTATTTGTGTATTGATTCGAGTCTAAATTTATTTACTGTGTTGTGAAATTCTTTATGATAAATAAAATTTACATAAACTTATTCAAGTGTGTCAGTCAGCTCGTCCAAAAATATATAATCCATTGTTATAGTTTTTCACGTCTGTGCGTCTAACTGTCGTCACTTATGTGTGTGTGTATGTGAGTGGTGCTATATATATATATATTAATATATATTCTAATAGACTGTCTGACAAACTAAGTTCTGTTGTAGAGATAGGCTGAAAGAGAGAAGATTCTCGATTTCAGGGACAGATTCTAATTAGTTTCCACCATCTCACTCGTGAAAATCTATTTTCTTTACATTACCTCTCCCTGAGCTATCTACTTACTTAGTCGTTCCCCTTCTACCGTGAGGTGTAGAGGTTTGGAAGAGAGAGCGCCAGACCATTCTATCAGCTGTCTTCTTCCTGGCCTGGTTCCATTCTAGTCCTCGGTCCTTCAAAGATTGTCTAATGTTGTCCTCCCAGCGGACTCTGGGTCGTCCTGGAGGTCTGGATCCCTGGCTCTTTGTTTCCCATGCTTGTCGTGGTAGCCGATCTTCTCCCATTCTGCAGACATGGCCAAACCATCTTAGTTGGGACTGTTCTATTTGGGTCTGCAGCGGATGGGATTTTAGGCCTTGACGGATCGTCTGGTTGCGGACCATGTCTCTTCTTGTTACTTCAACCACTTTCCTCAGATGCCTCATTTCTGAGGTTTGGATCTGGCTTTTGTGGGTTGTAGTCATTGCCCACGACTCGCATCCATATGTCAAGACTGGGACATAGGTGGAGCGGTATACAGCCATCTTCGTTTTCTTACCAACCTCTTTCTTGCTGAGGAATCCACGATTTATGGCCTGAAAAAGTCTCCCAGCCGCTGCTTTTCGAGTGGCCAACTCTTCTTTGATGCCTCCCTTTCGGTCTATAATAGCTCCGAGATATTTAAAGTGGTCGACCTGCTCCAGGACCTGTTCTCCCAACTTAATCTGATGTTTTCTTTCTTCTCGTGATATCACCCCTGAGCTATCACCTGTTCTAATCTATTTAGAAGGGACCAATCTATGTCTTAATTCCCCTATCAAAAATCTACCTCTCATGCAACACTTTCTTACAAGGTCAGTATAACAGCTGTGATTATGCAAGTGTAATTTATTCATAGAGGAAAGAAAAATAACAACCAAAGGCATTCTATGTTAACAAGCAACATTTCCAACACAACCAAATAAAACTATGATACTGTTTTTACAAAGTGGATTTTTTTTTTTAAACTTACACAACGTATTCAATAAGAAAAAACCTACATTATGGTACATTAGTGCAAATTTGTTCTGATGCAGAATACAAGTAACTGAGTGCATTAAAAATAAATTCTTGGTGTGCACATTCTGAAAGGAATTCAAAAATTTCAATGACAATAGGTCCCTTGAATAAAGCAAAACGCATAAAAAGAAGAAAAAAAAAGTTGAAACTTTAATGCCAGAAGTAAAAAATATCTGATTGGTATATTTAAAATTTTGATTTTTTAACTGAAATAAACATAATACTCGCTAGTAAAAAGCCGAAAACGTGATGTGCGGTTCTATTACAGTAGTAAATGCTAGCTGTTACGACTAGAAATGATCAGGCAAAACCAGAGTCTTTGTGAATCACGATACTGCGAATAGATGAATTATAAGCTCACTAAAGACAACATGCAAAATTATAGACAACAATATAATGTAGGACATCTAAGAAACAAGAGACAAATTTGCAGTCACAATATCCAACAAATTCCAAGTGCTCCAACAGCTGGAAGATGTAGAGAATACAGAAGACTATTGGCAGCAAATCAAAACTGTATGGAATGAGACGTGAAGAAATACTGGGGAAAAGGGAACGACAACAAAAAGCATGGATAACAACAGAAACCATCAATAAGATGAAAGACAGAAAAAACAAGAAAGCAGATTTAAACACAAGCAAAACCAGAAGTTCCAAAGCCAAGGCTCAAGAAGTGTACACAGAAGCAAACAAAGAAGTATCGAAAGAGACAAGAGGAAGTATATTGAGGAGTTGGCAAGAGAGGCAGAAGATGCTGCAGCCAAAGGAAATATGAAAGAACTGTATAGCAGGACAAAGAAGCTAACAGGGAAATACAAGCAAACAAGTTGTCTCATAAAAGACAAGAATGGAAAACTGCTCAGCAATATACAAGAGCAAATGAAGAGGTGGACAGAATATTTTGAGGACCTTCTCAATAGACCAGCTCCACAAAACTCCCTGGACATCCAGCCAGCAGAAGAAGAGCTACAAATTAACGGTGAAAGACCAAAGAAGGAAGAAATAAAGAAAGCCATAAAGCTTCTAAGAGATGGAAAAGCGTCTGGACCTGATGGCATTCCAGCAGAGGCCATCAAAGCAGATATCGACACTGCTACAGAGATGTTATATAAATTACTTGGTAAAGTCTGGGAAAAGGAAGAGATACCAGCAGAATGGAAGGATATCTGGTTAAGTTGCCTAAGAAGGGAAATTTACAAGAGTGCACAAATTATAGAGGAATAATGTTACTATCAGTGCCAGGAAAAGTATTAAACAGGATTATCCTTGAGATTAAAAGAGTCCATAGACAAGAAACTGAGAGCTGAACAAGCAGGTTTTCGACAAAACAGATTATGTACAGACCAGATAGCCACTTTGAGAATAATAGTTGAACAAAGTCTGGAATGGAATTCACCACTATACATCGGATTTGTGGACTATGAAAAGGCATTTGACAGTGTAGACAGAGAATCACTTTGGAAATTGATGAGGCATTATGGAGTTCCCCTGAAGATCATTAATTTAATAAAGAAAACATATGAAGACATGACATGCAGAGTTCTTCACGAAGGACAGCTTACAGAACCGTTTGGGATAAGAACAGGAGTGTGACGGGGATGCCTCTTGTCTCCATTTCTTTTTTTACTAGCAATAGACTGGGTAATGAGATCATCGACAACACACAACAGAAATGGAATCCAGTGGACTCTGACTAAGCAGTTGGATGATCTGGATTTTGCTGATGACTTGGCTCTTCTGTCCCATAACCGTAATCAGATGCAGGACAAATTGAAAACACTCGATGAGAGGTCACAGCAAGTGGGTCTGAAAATACACAGGGAAAAGACAAAAATAATGAGAATAAATGCAGGTAATGATAACAGGGTTGAACTTGAAGAAACGCCAATACAAGATGTAGAATTGTACACATATCTTGGCAGCAATATAGACAAAGTTAGAGGGACAGCCAATGATATCAAACTAAGAATACAAAAAGCAAGAGGAGCTTTCATTGCATTGGGAAATATATGGAGATCAAGAGAAATCGGATCCAACACGAAAATAAGAATCTTCCACTCAAATGTGAAGTCAGTCCTATTGTATGGCTCTGAGACATGGAGAACAACAAAGACAACTACCAAAAAGCTGGACTTTCATAAATGGGTGCTTGCGCAGAATAGAGGGATTAAAATGGTATGACAAGGTTACCAACGTGGAACTGATGACAAGAACTAGACAAGTGCCAGTGGAACAAGAGATGAGAAGAAGATGATGGCGATGGATAGGACACACACTGAGGAAACCTGTTGATAGCATTACAAGGCAGTCCTTGTTCTGGAACCCCCAGGGCAAGAGAGGCAGAGGTAGACCAAGAAGCACGTGGAGAAGAGAGCTGGAAACATGAAAATGATGAGAAGAACGTGGAAAGAACTTGAGTTGATGGCACGTGACAGGAGGACTTGGCATGTGTTTGTTGAATGCCTATGCTCCTTTGGGAGTGGAGGGTTATGAATGAATGAAAGACAACATACAACCAAAAAATAAAGATAAGTAAAAGACAATCTGGAGATTTGAACACAGTCCATCATCTCGCTCCACATAGATATCCTTGGTAATCATTTGACCAAATTGCTCAGCATGTCTACCTTGCTGCTTGACAATTTCATCACGAACAAAAGTGTGTTTGAATTTTCACGCTGCTTATATTACTTCTTTCTTTTCTGTTGTCTAATGTATTGTGCTCTTCCTTATATATAATAGTCCTTGTGATTGTTTTGCTATTATCTTACAGATGGGTGGAGAGGACAATAATTACCCATATTAATCTAATTCAAAACCTACTCTGCAGCTCCACTGATATATATATATATATATATACATATATCATACCATAATTCCTTTATTTTTCAGTAAAATAAGAAAGTACATTAAAAAATTATACATGATAAAAATCAGCAATTCTAAAATTACTGCCATTTATGAGTATTTTACAGCTACCCTTTTGTCCAGTCCACATATTTTTTTTTTTTCCGTACGCCCGCTAATACTCGGCGAAATCTCAGGTTATGGTTAATGTCTAACCTGACATTGATTTTACGTGAGTATCCCTTTTCTTGTATAGAGACAGGTGTCCCTCGCCATTCAGGCAGATACTCGCCGATTTCGGAGGTACCCATTAGAGCTGGGTCGGCTCAGGAGCCGCCAGTCCCTGGTCGATGACACTTCTTCAAATGTTCTCGCCAGGTCTCGAGTTAATCCAGTCCAATTCCTGGTCGACGAAAAATCCTCAAATGCCGTCGCCCGGGTTTGATCCTGAATCACCCGGTCGCCAGAGCGGTGTTGTAACCACTACGCTAGCGCGGCTCCTCACATATTTTTAAATTGCACGAAAAGGATTTTTGAGTGTTGCAAAATTTTAGTTAAAATACCATAGCAACCAAGACCATCATAATAATGCTCATCTAATCTGAGATGTGCAATTTTGCTTTTTATTTTTAATTTCATTTATGATGCCACGTTAGAAAAAAAAAAAAGCAATGTCCATATCAACACTGCAGCAATAAAATGTGAGAACTGAAATCACAATGGAAAAACAAGACAAGAGCTAGCACCCATGTTCTCACATGTAAATATTATACTGCAATTAAAACAAACATTTACTACTGTATTAAATTTGGGGGAGACAGCATTTTTAAAGTTTTGCTAAATGCAAACAGAACACCACTTTTACGCTTTGAAAAATGTATATGAGTATTTTAATTAGGGCTGAAAACCCTTTCGTCATAAAATTATTAATAACTTATGAAGAAAAGAAAAATCACAATGTGAAATGTAGCGTACATTAAATAAAATATTTTAAATGTACAACAATGATTTGTGACAGAACTGTGTACTATATAAACATACAAACAAAATTTTGAAGGAGAATTTTCACACTCCCCAACCAACAAAATATTCAAGAGAACTTTCACATTCCCTAACCAACAAAATATTCAAGAGAACTTTCACATTTCCTAACCAACAAAATATTCAAGAGAACTTTCACATTCCCTAACCAACAAAATATTCAAGAGAACTTTCACACTGCCTAACTAACAAAACTATTTGAAAGAACTAACAAATGCTCACACCACAAAAATATCTCAGCTAAAGCCATAGTGGCTACTTCAGACCTGCTACTGGAGCGAATCTCATTCATTGAGAAAAGAAGTGTACAATCAGACTTTAATAAAATGAAATTAGTACTGAACAAATATCATTACTTGAATGAATCTTCTTATTTGATCACTATGTTCCATTTCTCAAGCTCAAAGCAACAAATCAAGTTATGCTTATTCTCAGTAGACAAGTCAAGCATAAGTTTTTTGTTCATCTGCTACCTTGATGTATTACATGCATCTGGCATTACAACCACAGATCCCAGTGTAACATGAACCATAATTTTTTTCAATGCTTATTTTTCTTAAGAAATACAGAAACCTTCTTTGTTATTAATTTCAGTTTAGAAATTCAAGTTCATGACCAAGAATTTCCTGGGAAAAGGTCATTCATTCATTTACCCATCTGCTTCCTAAGAAGTATAGGCCTTCAACAAACTTATTGTATGACAATTTCACCAGTCCCACGCCATCAGCTCAAAGTCTTTACATGTCTGCCTGATTCCCTGTAATTTCTGTTTCCTGTTATTTTCTCCATGCGTTTTTTTTTTTGTCTTTCTCTACCTCTTTTACCCTGTGGATTCCAGCACAAATACTACCTTCTAATGCTTTCAGCTGGTATTAGCAATGCTTGTCCTATCCAATGCCACCGTCTTTCCTCACATCCTGTCCCACTGGTTTTTATCTGGTTCTTTCCATCAGTTTCACACTGGTGATCCATTTCAAACCTATTCTGCGCAAGTAATCATTAATGAAAGTCTGTATCTTTCTAGTTGTCCTCTATGTTTCACAGCCATACAATAGAACAGGCTTGACATTTGAATAACCATGTGACCAAACCGAACTGCTGTTTGTTGATGACCTCTATATTTTACAGTGAAAGTTTAGTTACAAAAACACATAAATCTTCTTAACACCAGGTGCCTAGAACATGACACAAAGGTCAAAACAGTTTATACATAAATCATCATCATGTGACGTATTCTTTCCAGAACGTTATCTCCATTACAGCTGCTCTGAACACATCACGATTCTGGGCAAGTCGACCTGCATCAGCCAAAGACAAGTTCAGACTCTCTGTGATGTCCTAGGTCCACCGTCGTCTAGGTCGACCCCTTCCCCTTTTTCCAGGGACCATGCCTTCCATCACTGTTTTTTCCAGACTATTATGTCTTTTTATATGACCGAAAAATTTCAGCTTCCTTATTGCGATGGTATTTAGGAGCCAATGTTCCTGTACGTTTAGTGAGTGCAGTACTTCTCTGTTGGTCTTTTTTTTTCTGTCCAGGGTATTCTCAACATCCTTCTGTAGCATTTCATTTCGAATGATGTAATCTTTTTTTTATACATAAATATTAAGAATAAATAAAGCACAGTGGAACTTGGAAAATATACAGCAACACATAGTAGCTTAATGTGGACTATCTAAGAAATCAAGACCAAACAAAAAATGTTACTGCCACAATGGTCAGTAAGCGCTAATTGCTTCAACAACTTACTAGAAGACAAAGCTATTACAGAAGGTCCTGGCAACAGATCAAACATATATTGAAATAAGTATGCAGAGAAGCTCTTGGACAAAGAGAACACCAGCATACTGCACAGATAACTAACCATTAATAATAATAGCCCCTTCAGTCGAAACTGACTATGGGAATGCGCCCCTGAGGTTACAGTGCTCAGCTGCTTATTTTCCTGGTGTTCCTTTCAATGTTTTCTCCTCTCTTCTGCTTGCTGTGAGTGCTTCTTTTTGCCCAATCAGGTGGTGCCGTAATCCCAGGGGTGCGCGAAGGCTTGAAGAAATGTTATGAGCTTTTACAGTTAAAATAGAAAGAAAGAATGAATGCATGAAAGAAAGAAAGAAAGAAAACGAACAACGAAATCTTAATTTCTCTCACTTTTTTGTGTAAAACTTGGCTTTTCTAACCTACCGCCTCCATTAAAAACAAACAAAAGTAAAAATCGGTTATGAAAATAACTGTTTGATAGCATAAAATGTACTCAGCACTTGATATTTCTGCACGCGGTGAGAACATGCAAGTGAATGATGCTGAGTGGCTGACAGAAAGCACGTGACATTTCTTGCTACTGCGCATACAGCCAGAAGCCACCTTCGTAGCTGCACCGAACTCTAGTGTTGTCCACGTTGTGCCACCACATTCTCGGAACGTATATTGCTTCCCAGAATTCTCTAGCTGTGTCGAGAATGTTCTCGAAGAAATTCATGTATAAAAGGAAGGCCGTGTTTGCGGAAGAGAGAATCGGAGTCAGTCAAAATGATCGTGTTTCTTCTTCGATTTCTGCGAATAAAAGCGTTTGGTTATTGTCGGGTAAAGTGACCTTTCGATATTATCGCGGTGAATTTTGTAACAATACATTTTGGCTGAGCCTCAGGATGGATTGCTGGCTGAATTTGAAATGTAAAAGTACTGATGATGTTGATGAGGGTGCATCCTGTTCAAAGCAAAATGAAGCTTCTTCCAGTCATCTTAAAAAGTGCCGCCGTTATAGCAAGGAATATCTGTCGACTGGCTTCACGTGTACAGGCCCAGAAGACAAGCAACTACCACAGTGTATGTTATGTTACGATATATTGTCCAACGAGGCCATGAAACCGTCAAAATTGCGAAGACATCTCGATACTAAACATAAAGAACATGCCACAAAGAGAATAGATTTTTTAAAAAGTAAGGAGCAGTAGCTTCGGAGAAGTAAGAAAATGGTAAAAAAGACTGCAACTGGTTGTAACAATGAAAATGCAGTGAGAGCCTCATTTGAAGTTTCTCAACTAATAGCAAAAACCGGGAAAACCGCACACAATAGCTAAAGAACTTATATTACCTGCTGCAAAAATCATGGTTTCTGCATTGATCAATGAGAAAGCTGCCAAGGACCTTTCCTTAGTACCTTTGTCAAATGACACAGTTAAGAAGCGAATCAACGGTTTGTCAGCCAATATCAAGGAACAGTTATTAGAAAGAATTCGCATGTCCCCCTATTTTGCTCTGCAACTGGACGAAAGCACAGACATAACAAACAAAGCAAACTTATTGTGCTACGTTAGATATGAGCACGAGAGAAATATTTTCAAAAACTTACTGTTCATCTCCTCGTTGGTACACACTACAGCTGAAGTAGTATTTAACAGCTTAAACGAGTTTATAACATCTCATGACAAGGATTGGTTGAAACGTTTTGGAATTAGCACAGAACAAGCAATGTTTGGAAAGCTTACTGGACTTGTAGCACGGATTAAGGAAATCATATCGTCTGTGATTTGGTACCATTGCTGCATACATAGGGAAGCTCTAGTTGCTAAGAAGATACCAGAAAAACTAAAACAGTGAAAGCAGTGAAAATGTGTCCTTCTGAACCTCAAATAAAAAGCAATTAGACAGGGGAAAGAGAAGGTTAAGTTTCTTCCATCTCACAGGCTGTCACGTCATAAGGCTTTAGAGGTGTTTTATACAGATTGCAGGGATGGTCATAAGCAGCTCTGAAACAAAATCCATGGTGATATCACGAGAAGAAAGAAGACATCAGATTAAGCTGGGAGAACAGGTCCTGGAGCAGGTTGACCACTTTAAATATCTCGGAGCTATTATAGACCGAAAGGGAGGCATCAAAGAAGAGTTGGCCACTCGAAAAGCAGCAGCTGGGAGACTTTTTCAGGCCATAAATCGAGGATTCCTCAGCAAGAGCGAGGTTGGTAAGAAAACGAAGATGGCTGTATACCGCTCCACCTATGTCCCAGTCTTGACATATGGATGAGAGTCATGGGCAATGACTACAACCCACAAAAGCCAGATCCAAACCTCAGAAATGAGGTATCTGAGGAAAGTGGTTGAAGTAACAAGAAGAGACATAGTCCGCAACCAGACGATACGTCAAGGCCAAAAATCCCACCCCCTGCAGAGCCAAGTAGAACAGTCCCAACTAAGATGGTTTGGCCATGTCTGCAGAATGGGAGAAGATCGGCTACCACGACAAGCATGGGAAACAAAGAGCCAGGGATCCAGACCCCCAGGTTGACCCAGAGTCCGCTGGGAGGACAACATTAGACAATCTTTGAAGGACCGAGGACTAGAATGGAACCAGACCAGGAGGAAGACAGCCGATAGGATAGTCTGGCGCTCTCTCTTCCAAACCTCTACAACTCACGGTAGAAGGGGAACGACTAAGTAAGTAAGTTATACAGATTGCCATCCATAACTATTCCACTTCGCCCTCAGTGACAACCACCTATTTTGGTATAGTAGCTGCTTATTCAGTATTCACAGCTATCTCTATATCTAGAGGCCATTCTGCCATCTGCTACCAAAGGACAAATAATGGTTTTGGATTATTAGTCATATCAAGTTGTGAAATACAGATAACACTACTATCTGAAAGTAGATGGTTGACTTATTGATTGTGAAGGAAATGCATCCTAGGCACGACATTAAAAATGATGGTATGAGCGACAACAATGTTTTTTCAAACATTTTTTTATTTGTTTGAGTTGAATTTTTATGTATATTTAAAAAACTCAACTTGACTTTAATAGCTTGCGCATCACTAGAAATCCTTGTTAAGCAAAAGCGCCTACAGGTCGCCCTGGGCGATCTGGCACTTCTGTCATTCCCTATGAACAGCCTTATCTGATCACCCTCGAGATTAAATGCAACCATAGACAAGTGAGCGAGGAAGAGGTAGCTAGTGTTGACAACACAAATCATGTACAGACCAGACAGCCAGCCAAACTGTGCATAATAGCAGAACAGAGCTTGAAAATAATTCATTGCTATACATTACATTTGTGGAAGGAGCCGCGCTAGCGTAGTGGTTACAACACCGCTCTGGCGACCGGGTGATTCAGGATCAAACCCGGGCGACGGCATTTGAGGATTTTTCGTCGACCGGGAATTGGACTGGATTAACTCGAGACCTGGCGATGACATTTGAAGGAGTGTTGTACACTTTGCACCTCCGAAATCGGAGAGTATAAATCTCGTACAGAACTCAGTAAAATCAAGTCAGGTTGTAAAATAATTTCGCCTCATTGCTATACGAAAAAAAAAAAAAAAAAAAAAAAATTTGTGGATTATGACAGGGCCTTCGACAGAGAATCACTTTGAAAACCAATGACGCATTATACAATCCCCCATAATTTATGTAACCTGATAAGGAAAACATAAAAATATGAAATGCAGATTAACTTACAAAACTCTCTTACAGGCTATAGATGGGATTATAGAACCAATATCAACATCCACCAAAAAACTGAATTCAGTGGAATGCTACAGTAGCTCAAAGATCCATATTTAGCTGTTAACACTGGGGAACAACAAAAATTATTATAAAGAAGTTACAGACTTTCACAAATGGATGTGGGAGCAGAAAAGAAGATTTAAAGTGGTAACACAATATCACACATGTGCAACTGATTGAACTAGAAAATGCTAGTGGAACAACTTTCTATTTTCTTAGTCATTCCTCTTCTATCTTGGAGTGTAGGTTTGTCAAAGAGAGCGTAATGTTATACTTTTAGCTGTCTTCCTTTTGGCCTGGTTTTTTAATCTAGTTCTTGATCCTTCAGAGATTGTCTAACATTGTCCTCCCAGTAAACTTTGGGTCCTGGATCCCTGGCTCTTGGTTTATCATACTTGTTGAAGTAGGCGATCTTTTCTCATTCTGCAGACCATAGTAACTGGGACTGTTCCACTCTGTCAGCAGGGGCTGGGTTTTGAGGCCATGATGTATCATCTGGATGCTGACAATGTCACTTCTTGTTACTTCAACCACCTTCCTCAGATACCTCATTTCTCAGGTTTGGAGCTGGTTTTTGTAGGATGTAGTCACTGCCCATGACTCGCATCCATAAGTCAAGGCTGGAACATAGGTGGAGCGGTATACAGCCATCTTTGTCTTCTTGCCAATTTCTCTTTTGCTGGGGAATCCTTGATTTATTTCCTGAAAAAATCTCCCAGCTGCTGCTCTTCGGGTAGTCAACTCTAGTCTATGACAGGTCCAGGGCATTTAAAGAGGCTGACCTGCTCCAGGACCTGTTCTCCTAGCATAAAGTGATGCCTTTATTTTTGTTTTAGAGAATGATCATTCCCCTCTTCTCCAGCTCTTCCTTCCAGACTTGCAGGTTGGACTGAAGATGTGCCTCACCCAAATCAGCGGAACACGTGATGAAGCAAAGATGTTGGCAAACACTGGATATGGTACAGACTAGGGAAACCGGCTGACAGAATTACGAGGCAGTTCTTCTTCTGGAATGCCTGAGGTAAAGGAAATACAGGAAGACCAAAAACACATGGAGAAGGCAACTTTAGTCAGTCACAAAAAAGGACAAAGAAGACATGGACAGAACTGAAATGTCACAAGACAGGGAAGTCTGGTATGGATTGAATGAGAGCATGTGTTCCACAGGCAGCTGAGGAGTAATGAATAAATCAAAGTCTGAAACTACCACACAACCATTTTATCAGTACAACTAAACTACCACACATCCATTTTATCAGTACAACTAAACTATCATACAACCATTTTATCAGTACAACTAAACTATCACACAACCATTTTATCAGTACAACTAAACTACCACACAACCATTTTATCAACCCAACACAACTATCACTTTATCCTAGCATTAAAAACATCAATAACAACACTGAGCTTATTAAGCACAATCATAATCTGCACTGTGTACAGCTATGAGCCATAGCTCCCAACGCGAATGAGACGAAAAATCAGTATATAACTACATGTCTCTGATGACAGCAACACAATGTCTTTACCATGCTACAGCGTACCAAATAATTCTGTGTTGCTTTGGACTTATAAATATTAATAAATAAATTAATTTAAATAAATAAATCTGAAGACTTGCCTTGATAAAAATAAAATGCAATGACACTAACAACAAAATATAAAACCGAAATGCTTCACGCCATAGAAAGTAACATTTATGTTAACAGTGGTAGTTACTTCCATGCATTAAAAAGTTACAAAAGCTACATTAAAATTTCTGATTGAATATCCCCTACAGTACAGATAATTTATGTGAAGATGTGTATACAATTTATTGCAAGTCTTTCACGAAAGCAGTATAATTACTTTACAGCACACTAAATTACTCTGTGTTGAAAGCTACACTTTACCTATAACTGGGCTTATAAATCTTGGACTGGCCTCGATAAAAACAAAAAGCAATAATGCTAACTTACTTAGTCGTTCCCCTTCTACCGTGAGGTGTAGAGGTTTGGAAGAGAGAGCGCCACACTATCCTATCGGCTGTCTTCCTCCTGGCCTGGTTCCATTCTAGTCCTCGGTCCTTCAAAGATTGTCTAATGTTGTCCTCCCAGCAGACTACAATAACGCTAACAAAAATCATAAATGCTTCGTGCCATTGCAATAAACATATATTATTCTGTGTTGCAAGCTATACTTAAACTTAAGCTATACTTATACCTTTAACTGGGATTATATACCTTGGACTCACCTTGATTAAAAAAAAAAAGGATGCAATAATGCTAACAAAAACCAGTAATGCTTCATACCATAGCAAGTAATAATTTTGTTAACAATGGTAGTTACCTCCATGCATTAAAATGTTACAAAACTACATCAAATCTTCTGATAGAACATCCCTACAGTACAGATAAATTAATGCAAAGAAAGATCTGTATATAATTAAATGCAAGTCTTTCATGAAAGCAGCATAATTACTTTACCATGATACAGAACACCATATTACTCTGTGTTGCAAGCTACACTTTAAACTGGGCTTACAAATCTTGGACTGGCCTTTTAAAAACAAGATGCACAAAACGAGCAAAAACCAGAAATGCTTCATACCACAGCTTGTAACATTTATGTTAACAATGTTAGTTACATGCTTCATACCACAGCTTGTAACATTTATGTTAACAATGTTAGTTACTGTAATACATGATAAACTCATATAATTTACATTTAAAATGTCTGACATAACATCCCCTATAGAGATAAATTAGTATTGCAATAAAATTGAAACAAGCATTTTACAGGTAACTTAGTATTGCAATAAAATTGATACAGGCAAATTACAGGTAAAAAATGTATATGTTAAATTTTGTGACAGAAAAACTACAAGAATATCAAGAAAGATTTTGGGAAAAGCCCCAAAGTCAGTCACAAACATCCGATCCTGTCTTACATGAGGCTTGACTTCCTAGTGTCAGAGGAAGGCACATGAAAGTCATAACTCAAGTGCCCTGTCTCCCTTCCCTTCCTGCTCCAGAGTGCCAAGAAGCTAAAGAACTGAAACACTTGTCATACGTGGAGATTCATCAGCTGCTGAGAAACTTCTGATGATCAGATTTCCTACTACTACTAAGCTCTCTGTCATTTTTGCTATCACTTGTTCCTTTATAAAATATCAGACATCTCATTCTTGTTTCCATTTTTTAAGAAAAGCTTATCAGCACATTCAGAAAAAGTCTTCATCGGTTACTTCTCATTCAACTGTAAGTTTACAGAGACTATTAACATTAACATGTTTCGATGTCACTTCTTGTGTTATCTGAGAGAAACTGTGTCTATGATAATATGAGAATGACCTTGATGACTAGATAAGTGGAATCACGGCTAATCGTGTATCCACAATTAATGTTTTGGTGGCTGAGGCCAACTTACAGCACAAACAGAATGCGACACTTGAGAGCAAGTTTGTAGGACTTCTCACAGAAACTGCAAAAGCATTCATAAAATTTAGTCTTGAGTCAGTGGAGATTCATTAAAATCATTTTTTTTTCTTCGAAATGACAGCATCCATGTGGCACACTGGCACCTCTAAGATGTTTGTATCATTTATTATGCCAAACAGTTGCACAAAAAAGCACTGGATATGTATACCAGCGCCTTTTTTATTAAGAAATTGAACACAAAAGCACAGTTTAAAGCCAATATTGATTGTTACGGAGCACTGGCGTAGTAATCCTGCACTGCTGCAGAAGATCAGGATCCATCAATGTCCAGTCCAATAGGTCAGCACTAGCATCAGAGCCCCGGCCACTAGTCATAGTCGAACGACGATCCATGTCCTCAGAAATTTGGTCAGACTGGGAATCCAGCACTGGGGTAGTTTTAGAGCCTGTAACTGTGTGACTGTAATCTACCCTAGTTACATCAGGTGATCGGGAGGAGGAGGGCTTGTGTGCAAGAGGAAGCAAAGAATCTGCTTCTAAGCTTGTGTCTACATGTGATGAGCTCACATACTGTTCTTCTTCTGTGTATCTTGGTACAAGGACTGTATTATCTCTGCTGGCAGGAGACCCCAGGGTGTCATGCTTGGGCTCAATCTGGACATGCAATTGCTCCAACTGCAAGGGCCCACTAATGTATGGCCTGGGCTTAAATGGTTTAACTTCCTGCACTGCAGCTTGGCTGCGTCTCCGCCAACGAAAGAATACAAAGACCGCCACTGCAATTATGACTATAATAATTACTAATGTCAGTACTGTGGCTATTACAATTAAATTATTATCATCACCAGAACTAGAACCCACTGATGATGCTACTATATCATCCTCTTTTGTTCTTCTGCTCTCATCATCAGGTACAAATCCATCTGGACTAGAAGAAGCTTCATCATGCTTGTCAGAATCTGGGGCAGTTTTGTCTCTCTCACCACCATTAATAATACCTGGGGTGTCCAGCTGAATAAAAAATTGCCCTTTGGCTGGTGGAACACCTCTAGCTTTAAGGATATATGTAAACTGATCGCTGCTGCTACTGCTGATTCCTTCTTGATCATTTGGCACATAATAAATTTTTGTGTAAACGATGTCTTCAAAGGTGAAATTTGAAACAGGCTGAAAAGTGTTTTCTAGAGTTGCTTGACGGCGCTGACGATGCCTTCTCATGATGCGACCATGTCGTGGTGGGTTTGTGATGGTGAAATGAGGGTTGTCATTGGTGATCTGTGCAAGTTCGCTGGCATCTAAACTAGATCTGGTGATGGCCACATGAGAACCAGGTGACGTTATCAGTGGACCCTGTCTAACTCGTGGTTTCATTATCACATCAAACTGGACAGTGTCCAAGGAGCAATCCAAATTGCTGAGGTCAATGTTGCACACAAAAAAGTCATCACCAGGTGAATCTTCATCCTGAGTATACAAAAGCTGTCCACTGTTGATATCTGACTGAGTGAATTCTGTTACTCGTGTGTTATATTTCAGTAGCTTCCCAAACTGTGATGCTTGAATAACCTTGTAAATCAGAGCATTTGGGTCTCCATTAGTGGAGACTTTGAGGTGATTGTTAGAAAGAGCAACATAGTTTTGTCCCTGAATCAATGGTATATGTCTGTCTTTGGCAACCTCTATTTTAATAGGAAGAACTATGATTTCCATGGTTGCAGACCATGGATCAAATTTCCCATCCCACACTTTGAAATAAATAGAACCACTAGCTTCTCTAGATCCATCATGTTTGAAAACAATCATACCATCATTTATATCTTTCTGAGTGAACCTCTGTAACCTAGTGTGAACATCTGAAAGCCTAACCAACATGCCATTCTTTGGTTGTGTGACAATTATGTATTCAACTCCTTCTGGTCCTGTGTCCAAATCTACTGTTGTTAAATTATGAGCTGTTACTACAATCTCTGATCCTTGGGTGACCTGAATTCTTGGTTGACGTGTTATCAGTTCAAATCCTTGGTCATTCACTGGTTCAATAACAATTGTGAAATTTAGAACTTTGGCAATAGAAGTACTGGCTTCTGGATGTGTTCGAGGCACTAGAAGCTTTACAGCAAACTGGAAAGAATCTTCTAGAGTGTCAGAATGGTCATGTTTGTACACAAGAGCTCCATTATTTAGATCATCCTGCGTAAACTCCTCATCAATCTCGGCATCCTTGTCTTTAAACCACAAGTATCCATGCTTGACAGAAGACACAAATGAAAACACCACATTCACGCTTGACCTAAAACTTTGAATTTTTCTGACCAGCTCAGTAGAATCAAAGTAGGATCTTGTAATAGTTACCTTCTTTCCTTCATCAACTGAAAGAACATTCATGTTTAAAAGTCTCCGAAAGTTTCCTTCATTGATATTTGCAAACGAAATATCTATAACAAGGACACGACCAATCAGCGGCTGGGCATAAGTGGTTGTTATTTCAAAATAAAACTTTTCTGTCTCTTTCCAGTTTCTCATGGAGCCAGTGTGCTGAAAGAAAACCTTCCCTTCATTGATTTCATCCTGGGTAAAAGAGTTTATCTCCACAGTTCGCTTGTCCATGAGAGTCACTAGCTTACTTCTGAGTGGTCTTGGCTCGACTACAGTAAAGACAATAGGGTGGGTAAAATTAGATGTAGATGTCACTGCCATAAGGGTACTGTTTTTAACAGGCTGTAAGGTGCTGGGAAAGGCTTTCAAAGTGTTGTTGACTGACACAGTTATCTGTACTGGACGAGCTCTAATCTTGAACACACGAAACTCATCTTTGTTGGTACCATCTGTTGCTTGGAATCTGAATTCTCCAAGTTCACTTCCTGTGAGTACATAATAGATATAAACATTTATTTCTAAAAATGTATTATTAGATTTCACTAAAAACATAAAACTGGTGTATTTTAGCAAAGCAACAGTGCAACTGTATGTAAAATCATTCAGGATATGAAACAAAATCAAAACAGAATAATAAAAAAACACTTCATCATTACTTCCCATTTTGCTCTTTATGAACCATAGAGCCATCATTACAGTTCGTTCCCTTGCAGGAAGCCTCCATCAAAGCATTCATGTGTTCTTGTAGTGCTGCTTATTGTAGCAATTTTTTCTTGACACGATGAGGTTGCCAGCTTCATGTATAACCTCATAACAGTCATGTACAACCTCATACCAGTCATGTACAACCTCATACCAGTCATGTACAACCTCATACCAGTCATGTACAACCTCATACCAGTCATGTACAACCTCATACCAGTCACCTGAGTCAGCAGGTGTCCTATTCTTTCTTTGTATTCTCAGAGACCCTCAGGGAAATACACAGGACACAAAATATATCATCACCATAATTTTTCCTTTCACTCCTTACAGAGCATGGAGCCAACACTGCAGCTGCTCCTCTTTGTGACGAAAGTACTGAGATTCTGTCTTTCAAATGGCCCATGTCTTTTTCTCCTTGCATTTTGTTCACTATTTTTGGAGGGATTACAGAAAAATCCTTCTCCATGTTTCTTCTCCTTCTATTATTTACGTTTTTTTTTTCAAGATGAGATCACGATGGAGTTTGATCTATGTGTTTAGAATGGGGGTGTAGGGAATTAGAAAGTATTATTCTAGATTAAGATTATAGGTGCTAGATCAGGATTGGCACCAGATTGTCTTTTTTTAAAGATAGTGCGTGGCCATATACGCATTTTTCGGGAGTTAAATTATTTGCGGCCATTTTTGCTTCATTTCCGCAGTATAGGGCTAGGTTTAATCTCGTTTCTTTGTCTAAAACCCATGCACGTTACATCAGAACGATCTAAGGTTCTGATTGGCTGAGAGGTAACTGCAGTTGAAATGCAGAGCTCTCATTGGCTTTAGAACCACGCCGCGCATATGACGTCATGAAGTCGGCGCGTGGGGGTCTTGATTATAAAAAGGCCTATATTTCATAGCCTCTTTCTCTTTTAATGAAAAATTGCCAAAGCCGGGTTGCCAGAGTCAAGTCGATTGCCCTTCAGTTGGACATTCGAGATTTGGTAAGCATGAATTTTTGCGTGAGGACTTTATTTAATTTTTCTAGTCCTAGCCGATCATTTAAGTTTCTTGGGAAGTTTTAGTTTAATTTAATTCTTAACTCCAGAGCCATCAATTCGATCTTAGTGATAGACTTGAAACTTTATAGGTCCATTTAATTCCTTGTTGAAGGAATAGCGGCATGGTTTAAAAGTTGAGATATCACCGCTTTGTATTATTGCAAAGTCGGTCGGGAGAGAAACTCGCATCTGCGAATCATATGTATTTACAGAATAGTCGGGAGCGTGTGAAATGTGTATTTTTATTTGTGATTTTAGTGAGAGTATTGATGCTCGCTATTTATATAGTTACGCATATATCTGTGGACGGAAGTGATAGAGGTATTAATTGGAGCACGTGTGTGCTATCAGTAATGAATATGTATGCAGGAGCGCGTGGTTGAAAAAACTGCGGCACCACGTGGCTGAACTACGGGGTTTTCAATTTGATAATCGGGGGTTATGAATAACTTTTGACGGCAGGCAGATGCTAGCGTAAACAGGATTATATGTTATTGATTGTGCATTATTGTTCTGTGAATTCAGAAGATGGGAGAAGTAATTTTAAAGGGAATTATTTTGTATTACATTTTGAATGTGATTACTATTATTGACGGGAATTTTAGGAATTCCTAGAGAGGGCTAGTTTTAGTTGTGTTAAACATTACGGCATTAGTGTCAGCGTAAGAAGTAGGCCACAGTACGTCTGCCCAGACGGGCCAGTGAAAATATTGTTGTTGCTCGGAGTTAGTCAGGCAGAACGAACGAACGAACGAACTTTATTTTCAAAGGGTTAAGAATTGGGCACGCAGGCCCGTCTGACATTCTGCCCTTCCTCTCTCTCTCATCATGTATACTAATATCCTTTCATCCTCACATTTACTTTAAGAATTATTAAGGCATTTATCATTATAAAAGTAATATTACATTTGCAATAATCATCATAATTAAAGTGTTTAACAAAAAACAAAAAAAAAATTGAATTCTTCGTACTGTAAATTAGTGATTTGAGACATATTCAGAGGTATGTTATGAGAACTTGTAAAATGTTCATACGGTGTTCAACTGAATGACTCAGGGACTTTTTTTTTTTTTTTTCATCAAGATGAGGTGGGTAGACAGTTACTTTCCATTTTCCTTTCCATTTCCTTTGCGTCCCAAACTCAAGACCAGAATCAGACTAGGTAGATAGTTAGATAGACATATACGAAAGCAATTAATCTGCCAAGGGTTGAAAATCGGACACAGTCCCCTCTTGCATTCTTCCATCCTCTTGCTCATCTTTTATTACTGTTACTCAACATTCTCCAGCGTACTGAAAGTATTAATTTAAGGACAGTGCAACATTACAAGGAAGTATAACAGCATACATTAACAGTACCTGATCATAAAATTAAGAATATAAGTTATTAAGAATATAATATTAAGAATAAGTATATTGTAATGAAAACTAGATCATCAGAGCCTCCATACAGTATATTAGATAAAAGTACAACACAATCAGTTAGGGTGGCATATAATCAGCACTCATAAAGTATTTGAACAGTATACGATTGTATGAGTAAGGACTGTGCGTGTTTTTCAGGTCATTGGGAAGATTGTTCAAAGATGAGCAGCTGAGTAAGCCAAACTAGTTTTAAATAGGTCAAGCCTGGGCTTGGGTACCTGTAATTGATTTAAGCGCTGACTACGTCTGTCATTGTATTTTAAAAGCGGCCAAAGATACTTTGGAGCATTCCGTGACAGGATTTTGTGAATAAATTTCCTTTGTTAAAGAGGAAGCGCTTCCTGAGGGGTAATATTTGAAGATAATTATATAAATCTATACAATGTGATTGGTGTTTATCAGCAAACAGGCGCATTGCGCGTTTTTGAAGCGAGTGGAGCCTTTTTCTGTTGGAGACATAACAACCATCCCAGATTGTGGAACAATAGTCTAGATGCGTTTGTATATGAGATATGTAGAACATTTTCCTTGCCTGTCATCCAGGAAATGTTCCAACTTAAGTGTTGGTCAACAGTGATACCTACAGTTCTGTGTTCATTTACGCTTTCAAATTAGTGATGTTCCAATGAAGAGCTCAGAGATTTTTCTGCAAGTTTTGTAGTGTTTGGCTGGTTGATATTAACATACATTTTGTTTTACTAATGTTTATTTGCATGCGATTCTCGTTGCTCCAGGTAATAGGGTTATGTGTAGCGTTTTGTAAATATTGGTCTAGTGTGATTGCAACATTTATCATAGTATAGACAAGTGCAGTCATCGGCAAAAAGGTCACATGAATGAGTGTTTTTGAAGTATAGAGGAAGATCATTAATGTATACGGAAAATAGAAGAGGGCCGAGAATAGAGCCCTGAGGAACACCTGTATGGAGCAACGGTTTGGGTTCGACAAGGACTTATTGTAAGAGACTATTCTGTTGTCTGTCTGACAGGAACGATTTAATTTAACTTTACCAAGCTTAATATTTACTTTCATTGTTTCTAATTTTTTCTGATTAAAATAAAGGATCTATCAATATCAAATGCTTTTTTGAAAGTCTACAAATATTGCTTCCACATATATTATCGAAATTGATGTTTAGGTGCCAATTGTCTATCATCTTTGTTAAGGCTTGCTGTGGCATGTGCTTTGGTCTAAACCCCGACTGACTGTCGATTAGCAGGCTCGTTTCTAAACTAGGTGTTTGTAGTGTTGTTTGTGTTGATGTGTTATTTTTCCAGTGGTTTTTGGACAGCGACGATATAGAAGCATAAATGGGCCTATAGTTTACTAAGATTACTACTATCAGATGAACCAGTGGGTTATACTTTAGCGCATTTTAAAAGCGGATGGAAAGTAACTCCTTGCGATTACATTGATTATTAGTATGTATGTCAGTGAATCACTAATAGCAGGTGCGGCAAATCGCAGTTATTCGATTACTGATTCCATCAAGTTCAACCCAGATGAGTGGTTTCATTTAAGGCCCAGTAATATAGTTGTAGAACTTCGTTAAACTGTTATAAAAATGTCTGGGTGGAAACTTTTGTTAGTACATATTTTAGAGCAGAACGTGGGAGCTAGTTATCGTCACAAGGGTGAGAACTGTAGGTGGGATTTTACATTGTTTGAAGTGTTCAGCCAGAAAATGAGAAGTTACAATTATGGAAGGTAAAGTTAAGTATGTTGGTGGAAAATTTCGTTAGTTCACTAAAGTGGTTGACTGCCTTCCATATCTCCTTTACTGTTTGTTTTACTCTGAACTAAATTTCTAGACTAGTTTTTTTCTATTTTTCTCTGCGAATTAAGTATTGTTACTTTATATTACTTATTGTTCCGGGATGTAAATCCTTATTTTTATGCGCTTCTATCTCCTTGCCTCATTCAAGAACTTCTTGTGTGTGCATGGGAGATGTTAATTTTGCCATTTTCTTTAGAATTTCTTTAGTAGTAGCGCACTATAAAATAATCATTGCCAGATCAGCGATGGCGTTGCATCAGTGATCAGAATTTGAAAAACGTTGGCGAGAGGCGCAGTTCGCAAATCATTCAAAAATAATTGAAATTTTTAGAACTTCTATATTAAAACTAATGAATTTTGTATTTTTTTGCCCAAGTGCAACATATTGGGATTAAGGTCCATGATCATTAGCAATGCTGGGAGCATGTTAATTTACCCCTGGACAGGTTATTTAGTAATTCAATGTGGAATGACGTTGTTGTTACCCTGGGTTAGCCAATCCACTTTGTAGGCTCAGGTAGAGAGGGAGTTACGTGGTGAAGAGTAAGGAAGTTAATTGTTATTTGAAATGTATTATTATGGTTTGTTTAGCTGTTGTTTTGTTTTGTCTAAAAAAACAGCAGTACCCCGGCTTTGTGGGAATGAGAGCGGAATTTTGAGACCACAAAATTTCTCCCACGGCAAAGTTGGGGCATTCGCAGAACCACAAGGGTTTTACGTTAGTTGCCAGTAGTGGAAGGAGAGGAAGAAAATACGTTTTCCCAGCCAGGGGAAGACATTTTCCAGCGAATAGGATTTTTGTGGATAAATCCTGAGCTCTGACGCTCGTTACACACGCAGATTTGGCAGGCTGCCGCGTTGTGGTAATTTTATGTTCGCTTCTTCACGGCCATAATAAAGCCGACGGCCCAGTTATAGGTACTCGGGCAGGTAATTTCAGAGTGGTAGAAGTCCGCTACAGTTCCAGTCCAGAATCCAGTGGGGTTCTGTTAAACCCCAGTCATCAATTCCAGAGTTAGTGGAGAGAGAGAGGGTAAACATTCTCTCTACTGAAGTCAGCACAGATAGGCAGAACTGTTAGTTTTGGTGAATCATAGCAGAGGACAGCTGCTGAAATTTAGAGGTGCAGTTAGTTGTGTTCAGGAGATTCCAGGATAGGCTGTGTAGAACCGAAGTCTGTGCAGAGATTGTGTAGTCACTTCGCCGTCGTTCCAGCTATTAGTGGACTTAGAGTAGAGTTAGAATTTAGAACAGCTAGTTTGGAGTGTAGGCGACATCAAGTGCAGTGTAGTTCATTTCAGTTAACCTTACCTTCTTTCTCCATACAGGTTGCAATTGTGGGAGAAGGGTTGGGGTTGATGCATTTTTAACTGTGCTTGATTTTGTTTTCAGGTGTGCATCCTCGCACTTTATGTATATGAGTTGTTTATAGGTGTATAATAAACTTGTATAAATTGTAGCTGGCATCAGTCATTTCCTTTAGTACAGTAGCTATATGTTGTCTGTACCTTGGTGTTTTGTGAATCTTAATTGAACCTTATCCCATAGGGTAGTTAGAGGTGGTTCGAGGCCATAGCAATTTAAACGTCCGAAGTGGCGAGGAAAGAATCAACCTCGGTTCTCAACCTCGGAGCCAATGGTCTCAACTTTCACATTTTGCACTATATTTCTATCTGAATCTATCATTTCAGTCTTTCTTCTTACTATTGTCTTGTCACTATATGTAGACAGTCTCTAGTCTTAAATCCATTTCGTGACACTCTTGCAGGAAGCCTGCACCTAGCATTCACATGTTCTTGCAGGAAGCCTGTACCAAGCATTGACATGTTCTTGCAGGAAGCCTGCACCAAGCATTCACATGTTCGTGCAGGAAGCCTGTACCAAACATTCACATGTTCTTGCAGGAAGCCTGCACCAAGCATTCACATGTTCTTGCAGGAAGCCTGCACCAAGCATTCACATGTTCTTGCAGGAAGCCTGCACCAACCATTCACATGTTCTTGCAGGAAGCCTGCACCAAGCATTCACATGTTCTTGCAGGAAGCCTGCACCAAGCATTCACATGTTCTTGCAGGAAGCCTGCACCAAGCATTCACATGTTCTTGCAGGAAGCCTGCACCAATCATTCACATGTTCTTGCAGGAAGCCTGCACCAAGCATTCACATGTTCTTGCAGGAAGCCTGCACCAAGCATTCACATGTTCTTGCAGGAAGCCTGCACCAAGCATTCACATGTTCTTGCAGGAAGCCTGTACCAAGCATTCACATGTTCTTGCAGGAAGCCTGCACCAAGCATTCACATGTTCTTGTAGGAAGCCTGCACCAAGCATTCACATGTTCTTGCAGGAAGCCTGCACCAAGCATTCACATGTTCTTGTAGGAAGCCTGCACCAAGCATTCACATGTTCTTGCAGGAAGCCTGTACCAAGCATTCACATGTTCTTGCAGGAAGCCTGCACCAAGCATTCACATGTTCTTGTAGGAAGCCTGCATCAAGCATTCACATGTTCTTGCAGGAAGCCTGCACCAAGCATTCACATGTTCTTGCAGGAAGCCTGCACCAAGCATTCACATGTTCTTGCAGGAAGCCTGTACCAAGCATTCACATGTTCTTGTAGCAGTGGTTTCTGTAGACAAGATTGACCCCCCCCAATGCACAACCTCCTATTAATCACCTTGTATAACATGCCTGCGTCTACAGTAGTCATATTCTTTCTTCATCTCCCCCAAGAACCACACAGGGAAGAAAAAAACATACTCTACCAGATTCTGTCAAGCCTCACCCCCTATCATTTATACACAACCTTCCCTTCTTTTATTTGTTACATCAAGAAAACAGAATGTGGGGGAGAATGCTAAGGAGTATAATTCTGCCAGGTCTAGTCTTTGTTCTGTAACAATGATTGACAGATTGGGAGACTGATGGACAGAATGATAGACAGACAGATAGCTAGACAGGTTGTTAGGTGCAAAAATGGAGGGATGAGTTTGATGGACAGTTGAGTGCAAAAATAGACGGATGAGTTCCATGGACAGTTGAGTGCACAAATGGAGTGATAGTTGTTGGATGTAAAAGCAGACAGAAAGGTGATGGACAAGTAGGTCAAAACATACCTTTATGGACAAACACTACGTGTCCACTATCAAGATCCATTTGTGTAAACTCTGTTATCTGTTTGAATGTGTTGTTGAGAAATGCCAGGTGGCCATTTGTCGGAGATGTAACATGAAATTCCACCTCTTCACTACTGGAGTCTGGATCAGAAGCCTGCAGATGTTTGTTTGTGAGGAGAGTCAGAGACCCTGACCAGACATCCAGCCCAATGTTGACAGTCACATATGGTGGCTGGTCATTGACAGATGTTACGTTGATAATTATGTGATACAGTTGTCCTGTACCACCATCTCTAAGAGTGGTCTCATCATACAAACTCTCACTGCCATCATGTGTGTAGATTACCTGACCCTGAACTATATCATCACTGGAAAATGAGTTTACACTTGCACCTTTCTTATCATGTTTAACAATTATTTTCCCATGAACAGGGGCAGACTGGACATGAAAAACTATCTTTTTATTCTGAAGTAGCCTTCCCCGGAAGTGTAAATTTCTGTCACTAAGAGCAACACTCCCACCTTCCATAACACTGATGTTCACTTGGTTGATATGGCGTACGGGCAGGATGATCTCTATTAGGAATTCAAGATGTCTTAAGCTTTGAATGTCTGTGCCAACATCAAACACGAGCTTGTCTGATAAATGTTCTGATGAGTCACTGTTATAGATTATATGCCCATCATTGATATCTTGCTGCGTGAACTCTGGAGCACTCCCTGGTCTTACGGGCCTTCCTTTGATGATCAGATGACCATACTGGGGTAACTGGGTGACAATGTACTCAATCTCACTTGGGTTATAGTTTTTATGAGAAACCTGAAGGATGTTCTCAGTGATGACTGCTGACTGTAAAGCTGTCACTTTTAAGATTCTGTTATGCATAATTTCAGGTGGCTCTGACAGACCATCAGCAATAATTTGTATGAAAAATTCAGCTTGTGTTTTAACTGAACCTAACTGTATAGCTAAAACAAATTTATCATCAAGGCTGTCTCTTCCATCATGCCAGTATCTGATCTGACCATTTAGCAAATCAAGGTAGTTAAATTTTGAGACCTGCTGCCCCCGTCCACGGATATGCCCATACTTTGGTTCTTCTACTAGCTGGAATGTCACATCTTCTGGCTTGAAATCTAAATTTGTCTCAATGCTGAGATTCTGATCACTGATAGTAGCATACTTATTTTGTCTGACCTCTAACCCTGTGTTGTTGTAAACTCTGATGAAAGGGGGTGAGGCTTGAATTTCAAACAAACTGGTACTGAAAAACTGACCATCTGTAACCAGAATGGGTGTACGAGCAAAGCTGTCACCCCTGTGCTGAAAGAGTAAGGCTCCATTAATCAGATCATCCTGAGTGAAGTTATAAACTGCATCCTCTGTGACAGTGCTAAGGATTTCTCCATTAGGAATAGGTTGTCTCTGGTAGATGAGTAAAGAATCATCAAAGTCTATGTCTGGGTCCATGAAAGCTAAATCATTTATTGTTAGATGCTTTATCTGTCCCGTGGCTATTTGAAACACTTTGGTAAAGGCCCGTACAGGGGGGTTGTCATTTCTCATCTTCATGCTAATATGAAAGGTACCAGAGTATTCCTGAATCTCACCAAGTATGCTGTCTTCTGATTCATCCAGTACAGGAGCAGCTGTAAATGTAAAAGAGTCCTCTTTGCTTTCAGAGTCATCATGTTTATACACAACCTTCCCTTCTTTTATTTCTGCCATCGTAAAAGTAGACACATTATGACGAAGGACAGCTAGAGAACTCGGATCTACAATGTTTATACACCCATGAGTAGGATACCTCACAACAGAAAAGATAAATTTCTTAAATGTGTCCATGTCTAGGGAAAGTTCATGTCTTGAAATGACACCATAGCCTCCTTCAATGACACCCCTTAGCCCATTATTAATAAATTTGACTGGTGTTTTTTCAGGTAAATACTGAATCATTGATCTGACCATGACAGTGAATCCAAAATAAGAAGCCTGAAGATCTGTGAAGTCATCAACTTTGTCAAAGGATGGTCTGTCTAACTTGTAATACACGTATCCATCACAGATATCTTGCTGGGTGAATGTGTTGTCTACTTTCAGTGGAGGAATTTGATCAAAAAGATTAATATTGTTGACATTCCGCTGGGTAAGATACAATGAGCCTTTTTGTGGAGCTCTGAGAACCATGTAGACAATATTTTTCAAATTTACTTTGTCAGCACTGGACACGACCATCAGAATTTTATCAGAGAATCTGCCAAATGGAATCTGGTGTAAAATCAAATTCTCATTGTGCTCTATCGTGACAGTTACTGTTTTGAAGATGATAGTGAATGTTTGTATATTTGTTTTGACATCTTTGGACATGACTTCAAACTGAAAACTGTCGTAACTTGAGATAACACTGCCTGGAATGTGCTGGTATCGCAGGCGACCTGAGTCGATATGTCTCTGACATCTGTGGAGGTTTTTTAATTGTGAAGACAATATTTTCCTCTCGCAAAGTATTCCTGAAGAAATCATGTCTGATTTTTATGGCATTTGAATCAATAACTGCAGAGTCTCCTTCTAAAACTTCAACTTTCCCAACTGAAAGTATTCCACTAAAGTCACTGCTTCTCCCATCAAAGTGAGCTTTAAACTGATCCTTTACACAGACCTCCTGGCCACAGTCACATCTGAAATCTGACCCTTCCAATTCTGTACACTGGCTGCTTAGAATACATGGATCTTGTGCACATGGGTATTCCCATGAACAACCTGCACTAATCAACCGTGACATCTGAATTTGATGAAAGCCATAACTGCGGGAGTTCATCTTAATGTCCTTTATACAGCCTAGCATGGACCCCCTCATGGAATTTTCTTCCTGCAGAGATGTCAGACCAAGTTTGGTGGCAGAAGACCGAGCTTTAACCCCAACTCCTCCAATAAAAAGGTGGCTTCCTAGATTAAGAGTGTTCTGGGCCCCCAGATGGAATCTTGTCATGTTTTTCTCTGAATCAATTTCTAAAACAACAACACTTTCTGAAACAGTCACTTCCAACTTATGCCATTTACCATCATTTATGGCAGATTCTAAAGCCACTTCAACAATGCCACTTCCTTTATTAATGGATAGCTTGGGCTTTCCTTCTACCAGTTCGACGGCAATAAAATCTTCCCATGTGCTTCCAGCCCCAGAGTTGAACAGTATGATAGCATTTGAGGATCTAGTCTTGAGCTGACATGAAAAGACGCCACTGGTCTCAAGATTTACTCTCAGATGGGGAAATGCTACATATGATGTTTCATGTCTGAAACTGATGGGTGAATCTGAAGGGGCTGAGAATTCAGCATCACAGTGCCATGACACATGAAATGCATACTGAGCACTTTTCAAAGCCTTAGCTTCTTCCAAGATATTTCTGCCATTATATAAGACATTTCTAAGGCAACCTCTAAATGACCTCATATCGCTATAAAATGCTTTCTTTAACTGCCCACTGCCACCCAGAAGTATCCCCATGTCAATGTTGAGATCATGATAAGTTCCTGGGGTTGTAGCCTGTCCCTGAATTGCTCCATCTACTTCAAGGTAAACAGTGTCTACAGTTCGATTTACCACAACTGAATGCCACTGAGAATCATCCAGACGAACACCCCTTGCTGAAAATGCCACTGCTTCTCCGGAGCCTAGGTTCAGTCTGGTCTCCACAATGCCAACATTCAACTGTACAATGACATAATAGGTACATCAAGAGACATTTAATGTCAGATTCATCATCTACAACAAACTGCTGCTATATAAACTACAACTACTGGAACACATGAAGTGTTTCAGTGCAAGGTTTCTTTATGAGGTAAACTGTACAGGTGGCCACAGGCTCCATAGGGGCAAAAAAGGGGGGTGGGAGACAAAAGGGGGGGGGGGGAAGGGGGAGGGAGAGAGAGAAAGGGGGGGGGGGGAACGCATTCTATACCCTGTATAAAAGTTGGATATCTTCCTACTAATGGTTACAATGTTCGTTATGCGTTAACATGGATGGTGGAGTGGTAGATGGTGGGAAGAAGAGCTGCTAAAATCTTGCCATTTTAGTAGGATCTATTTATAGAGTTTACAAATTACAAGAACGATGTAACCTCAAGAGACATTTAATGTAAGTTACAAAAGTTTGAGAATGGTTTCTTGTAAGAAGATATTCATACAATCGTCTCTGCTCAGTGTTCAAGTAAGTCAAGTCAGACACTGTGCCTCGAGGTATTAGTGTTTATAATACCTGCACAGATCTTGGTTTCTGGTGCTTCTCATCAATCTGTCAGTGATCTCTTCCCATGCCACAGTACCCGACTATCTGTTATCTTTTCTCTCTGTTTTCCTGTACTTTTCATTTTCTCTATTTTTCCTGTGGTCACAATGTTTTCTGAGTGCTCATCTTTCCATCATCTGCCCAATGAAATTTGAATGTTTCCTCCTTATCTCTGTGACTATATTTCTTTGCTCGTTAGATCTTTTCAAACATACTTCATTAGTTATCTTAGATGTCCATGGAATTGTTAACCTTCTGAGAAAACACATCTCTGTTGCCTCCAATGAATTTTGCATTTCTTTGTTAAATGTCCAGGACTTGCTTCCTCCATACAATAAAACTGGTTTATTGTAACACCTCTGAACTCTTTCTCTGACAATGATTTTTTGCTTTAGATGTTCCTTATTGTATGAAATGCCATGTTTTGCTCTCAAGTTAACACATGTTAAAAAAAAAAAAAACCATGGTGATACAAATTAAAAACACTGCCTGAATCATTTTCATTCCCTATGGAGCATGGAGTCAACACTGCAGCTGGCCCCCTTGCAGGAAGCCTGTACAATGCATTCATATGCTCTAGCAGCAGTGGTATCTGTAACAATGTTTTACATGACAAGTTTGCCAGTGCCATGGACAACCTCAAATTAGTCACCTTGCACGACATGTCTGATGTTTGTCTGCATTAGTGCGAATAATGGCCATGGTAATCACAGTAAAAATCCAAGCTAATTGTTGTGCCACCTGGTTGGGGTTAGTTCAAGCATAATGTTAAAGACTGACATAGTATATGTGATACTACCTTGCGCTAGACAGCTAGTGGAAGCATGTGTACTGATTAAACATGAACGAGGAAAGAGTGAGAACGGGGAGAATATTCTCAACGTTAACTGAGAATGTCACATTAACAAGAAACATTAACATTGCGTTAACATTGCGTCCTCATAGCTTGGACATTATTAAAGTTTTAAAAAGAAAAGTGTATTCTAATTAAACAGCTTTTTGTACATGAATACGGCTTATTTTGTTATGCGAGTGATGGTGAAACTGATTCTTCCGATGAAATGACTCTTTCAATGACTTGGGTGTTTAGTGACATGGCTTGGTGAAATGAATTTTAGTAAAAGTAGCAAGACAACGTTTGTTAACTGAATTCAACATTTTTCACGTTACCACTCTTTTAGTGGAGTGACTCTTTGTGAAACAAGTTAACTGTTTAACCGGAAAAATATTAGCATTCGACATGTGATTAGAAGATGAGTTCTAGAAAACATTGTGACTTACAGAAATATGGAGAAAAAGAAGTAAAGGAGAACAGAGAGAAAAGATAAAGGACACTATGGCATGGGAAGAGATCAACAATATAAATGATGATGAGCATCCAAAGTGCTGGCGATGGATAGGACACACATTGAGGAAACCTGCTGATAGCATTACAAGGCAGTCCTTGTTCTGGAATCCCCAGGGAAAGAGTAGACTAAAAGACACATGGAGAAGAGAACTGGATACAGAGGTGAAAATGATGAGGAAAACATGGAAAGAACGAGCGGATGGCACAGGACAGGAAGACTTGGCATGTGTTTGTTGAAGGCCTATGCTCCTTGGGGAGCTAAGGGTACTGATTGATCCAAAATGAAGCCCCATGTAGATCTCTGGGGTCTATAATGAGATAAAGAAAGAACAGAACGACTGTTCCATAAGGCAACAAACACAAGGTTGTACATGAGGCTGCCAACCTCAGCATGTAAAACAAACTGCATGTGAATGATTAGTGAAGTCTTCCTGCAAGGGAACCAGGTGTAGTGATGGATCCATGCTCCATAGGGAGCGAAAAGGAAAATGATGATCCAAAATCAAGGTCTGTAGAGGCGGACATGACTTCCTAAGCCTTGAGGCATTTGACTTGTTACGTTCATAGGTGCGATACTCGACAGCAAAGACAAGAATCAGTAAGGCCTATTAAGGTTGTCATAAAAGGCACGAATAAGGGTTATGCATAAAACCAGCGATCTCATCATCATCATGGAGCCCACCACTGTGGCTGGTCACCTGACAGACAGCCAACACCATGACATTCATGTGCTCTTGTAGTGGTGGTTTTTGTAGCAATTTGTTTAACAAGATGAGGTTACCAGCACCATAATAGGCGCCTCTTACAACATGCTTGTGGTAGCAGTAATTTGATTCCTTCATTGTCTTCTCATAAACCTCATGGAACTACACCCAGTAAGTCAAATGTGCTGCTAAAGACAATCCAACACTGCTGTAGCCCAAGAAGTGCTGTGGGCACATCTTCAACCAAAGGGGCCAACTGAATGGTGTGACCCTATGCTCCTGAAAAAAAGACGAGAAGGAAAGGTTTTGTCCGACAAAAAGCATGGCTGATGACGACGTAGACAACCGAAACGCAGACACTGTAAACGAGGCGATAATTGTGCTGCTTACCACTGAAATTAACTACGTAACGTTAAGGCAGTTGTGAAATTTAGATAATCGCTGCCAGGGCGTACTATAAATCGCGCTCACGTGTGGGGTATGTTTTGGGCGTGAGCTTTTTCCTGTTTTGATACGATCGAATACTTTTTTTCTTCCCGGCGCGATAACGCAATGCCTGCCGGGGTACGAAGTCGTCAGTATTTACGGCTTAACCAAAACTGGTCTGCATAACGTTAGGATTTTTGTTTACAAATACAACGAACTTTTTTTTTTTTTTTAACAAATCGCGTGGTACTTCTTCCTTCCTCCATTCGTCCTGAAAAGGACGTTGGTTGCGTTGTGTCCGTTTACAGCGAAGCTGCGATATCTGCACCTTTCGGCCGACACATCCGACTTCAGTACGGCATTTTTGGGACCGGGTTTGCCTTCCCACTTCGATGCCTACTCTCTCAGCCAGACTGCAGTGATGCAGCCTGTTTCCAGGACCACCACTTGGAGGTGGAGTAGAGTCTTGGTCAGCTCTGGTTCGCTGACCCTGACGCAAGTAGTCTAGCTATGGGTCGCTGACTGCATTCTCTATTGCTGCATCTTTGGGTCCCCAAATCGCGTAGTACAAATTCGTTCAACCCTAATGTTGCTTTTTAACAACCAAAAAAATGTTAAACCAGTATTATTTTGACATGGTCCGCAACCAGACGATACGTCAAGGCCTAACTAAAATCCCACCCCCTGCAGACCCAAGTAGATCAGTCCAAACTAAGATAGTTTGGCCATGTCTGCAGAATGGGAGAAGATCGGCCACCACGACAAGCATGGGAAACTAAGAGGCAGGGATCCAGACCTCCAGGACGACCCAAAGTCCGCTGGGAGGACAACATTAGACAATCTTTGAAGGACCGAGGACTAGAATGGAACCAGGCCAGGAGGAAGACAGCCGATAGGATAGTCTGGCGCTCTCTCTTCCAAACCTCTACACCTCACGGTAGAAGGGGAACGACTAAGTAAGTAGGTATTATTTTGAGACATGATCTCAACACAGAAAGGCCACCCCTACAGTGTCGATAAAACCGGACTGGAAACCGAGGGGAATTTCGTACGTCTCTAGGAAACACACACGAGCGATGGCTGATAACCGCAAAATTCACCGGCACAGCTCGGCATCACGTAGAAGTAAACTTGAAGGAACGGGCGCGGTGTGACGAAACCATCGTCTTCCCACATGCAGCGATGATTACTTAAGACTTGACAAGTGATAATATTTCTATTTCAAGACTCATGCAGACATGAGAAAATGGGAATTAATGGGCACTTTGCCGTATGCTGCAGCTGTGACATTAACAGCGTTACGTCGCTGACGACATAAATTAAAGTAGATATACTGACCAAAAGCAAAATTTAACTGACAACTTAAGATGTTACCTCTTGAACAATGAACGTGCCATGAGTGGAATGTGTACATATCATGACAGACTTTTGCCGCGTCAAGATTCCTCAAAATTTCACACTGTGAAGACGACAAATCTTTGAAAACGTTTCAATCGTGATTACACGTTTCAACAAAAATCTCATCTCCGGAACTGTCAAAGATATCTATAGTGTTGTAGAGGTTTTGCAACACCAAGCTGTTGTTGCTTAACTAGGGCTACTGAGCTTCTCGCTCTTTAGCAGCCAATACCACGCTGAAGACTCCTTGGTATTATCTACACTGTAGGTCTAGGCTTTTCCTGTGGCTTTTCTGCCATTCCGAAACGTGTTGAGTTGGTCATGAGCTCCAGTTTCTCCAGCTTGGCTTGCATTTAAAGGATCGTCACACCTGGTCCCAAGCTAGGAGTAAGAAGTGTGTGGCATACAGTGCTTTCCCGCCATCCAAGGGGGTATTCCAACTATGCAGAGCTAAAATAATGTACTCTGGTTCTGGGCTCTCCCAAGGAACTATCGCGTCCTGCACAGAGCGACTTCTCAGCTTCCCCTGCTGTGGTGAAGTGGGATGTTATAAATATTTATAGGGGACTTAGTGTACTGACTGAGATCAGCTGTGAAGGTATATATATATCTAATAAGAGTAGTGTATTATATATAACCTTACTTGCTACCACATATCTATATATCTCAGTCAGAATTATTCTGGAATAGTGTGATGACTACGTTATGTGTCTAGGGTATGTGTATGATGAAGTGTAAGTCACAACAACAGACAGATAAACAATTTAATTTAATCCACTACTCTTAACAACACTGTGACACTCACATACATATAACACTCTATGAGAATATCTTAAAGAAGTCACTCGTAACGTTTCAAATAACAATATGTATTCAGTGCTGTTAATAATGTATTTGTGTCCTGATTCAAATACAAAGGAACCAGGAATCACAATCAATTTTAATTACAAGTATATGTACAGACTTTATCAATATGAATATTGTAGTGACATATATTATTAAAAATATCCTATGTGTGTCAGTTGTGTAGTAGTAATATGAGGTAATACTGGTTTTGTTTTGTTCAAGCTCTGTTGGTATTTGTCATCATGACTTCAATAGTTTGTCTTAGGGACTAGTATTGGAGATGTTCTCAGTTCCTGATATTAAGACAATTAAATTCCCCTCTGAATGTTATTTTTACAAAGTTATTTCAAGATGAGGGGACATAATGTTGAGCTCAGCTGGCCAAGTTAGCTTATCTGGCGTGATGGCGGCAGGAAAGGACTCCTCTGCTCGAATTCTCCTCTGGGCTCTGGAGACACCTCACTGATAGCTAAAAGGACCAAGGAGTATGCTGTCCGACACTGGATTCAGCAAAGCTCTGACCAGGTGCTGCTCAGTACCATCAAGACCACTGTCCCTGAAATCAAGAAGGATGTACCTTCTACTTCATAACTAACTTATACTCTCTTTTACACTGATCACAATACAGCACAAACATTGAGTTCAGAGCGTTAGGCCAACTATCAGCTTCATTCTGAAGTACTTTATACCAGCATTAACCTCCTTAATGGTTACTACGCCTCTGCAATTCCAGCATTATTTCTTTCTAGTCAATCATCTAGGTGTCAGTGTACTATTTGGCCATTCCATGCCGTTTTACTTCCCTCCGACACCCTCTGTTCAGGCTGGAGCATTATAGGCTTTATCTCTTGTGTGCCACTGAACTACACATATATATACAGGCATAAATTAACAATTTACATTCAATTTTCATTAAAAGATACTGAATGGTTCAAGCTTACCACAATTTCATGGAAATAAACACAGATACGTTGATTAGCAATGAATTCTGGCACAATTACTGGCACAAATTCCAATCTGCTTATGTTCCAGGCTTTTATTTTAGCAAAATTGTGAGCTGGCTTCAACGCACTGATGCTTTATCAAGCTTATTTAAACAAGTGGTTTCGAACTAACGCTCCCAAGTGTGTATATCAGCGAGTCTGACCAATGAGGCCCCGTTTCGACAAGTGTTTGAAAAAATGTTACCTTTCCCCGTTTCCCCTAACAACGAAAGATAGTATTTATAGTCCGACCAATCGTGGTTAGGCTTTCATTTGTTGCGCTCCAATCAATGGGGAGTTTACATGGTAGGCTATTTATGTAACGTAAGGTTTTTTCAAACACGTTATAAAAAAAATTTTATGAGCAGAAATGATTCCATGCTGTTAGACATCCTCACTATTTTATTTTGGGTATAATTTATTAATTCCTGGACTATTTGCGTAACGTTTTACATATTATTTGTCAGCAAGCCCTAAGGAACCCAATTATCCAAATTTAAAAGAGCTACGTGGCTGCGTTCAAAATATGTATTTTCTACCTCCTGTTTCGAAGATGTGATGTCTGGGTACTGTTATGTTTTCAACCGTAAACCCATCTAATGTTATCTTTTCTAATAAGAGTTTTTTTATGATTTATAAACCTAACTCTGGGAAAGGGTAGTGTATTTTATCACTGTCCGTCTGAAAAAAAATTAGTGCATGTAGACTTACACGCGTGATGGCAGCATTGTGTATCGCGCGACGCGTGTTGCATGCGTTCCTGATTTTCAGCCCTCCCCTCTCTCTTTATCCTTTTGTCCATCTGTTCGTTCGTTTTGGTAACGCAGTGTAGAAAAAGACATGAATGGAATTTAAAATTTAGGTCAACTTGCATATTTCAAGGTTTTTCTTAGAAAGGCAGCACATTTTATTGTGTGTTTGGGAAACGCGTGTATGTTGCAGAAAGCCTTTAATATCGACGTGAAACGTTACAATTTGCTTACGCAGTAGAAAACAAGGGGATTTCGAGTACAGTCATTGTGACAGCACTGTTCTTTACCATTCTTCTTCCTTTATTTATTATATGTATTTATTAGGCTTTATATTTACTTGATAATTTATATATGTGGATTAGAATATTCCACGACACCTCCCCTCTTAAAACAGACATTATATGTCAGTCCTTTATTCTATATACACATAGAGAAATTTATTATTATTTCTGGGGTTTAAGGTGATTCTCATCACACGGATGGCGGCTTAAAAAATCCGCTCCCAAATTGGTTTTTCCAGATATATACTCAATGCTAAAATTATATGGAGCCAGAAGTAAAGACCATCGGAGTAACCTAGAGTTCTCATGCTTAGCCTGTGCCAGAAACGATAAAGGTTTGTGGTCGGTTTGCAACTTAAATGCCTTCCCATATAGATAAATATTGAATTTCTTTATTGCCCATATTACTGCAAGACATTCTTTTTCGCTAGTTGAGTAGTTGATTTCAGCTTTATTCAACTTTCTGCTAGCATATGCCACTGGGCTCAATTCCCCATCCAATGCATCTGATTTCTGTAGTAGAGTTGCACCTAACCCAATATTGCTTGCATCCGTCCTTACTATGAATTCTTGACTTAAGTCAGGTAATTTCAAAATGGGTTTACTTGTGAGCTTTTCCTTCAACTCTTGGTAAGTCATTTCACATTGTGGTGTCCATGTAATGCGATCTGGATGTCCTTTACGTGTCAATTCCGTTAAAGGTGCACATATGGAATTAAAGTTTTTGATATACTTCTGGTAGAAACCACATAATGAGACAAAGGATCTCACGTCCTTCTTGGTTTGTGGTCTCGGGGCTTTCTGTAGTTTTTCTAAATTCTTTGGGTCAGGGGTCATATTTCCCTGATAAACTGTGTGTCCCAAAAATTCCAATTCTTTACATCCAACGCAACATTTGGTTGGTCGGGCTGTTAAATTTGCCTCCCTAAGTCGATCAAACAGCATGTTCAGAGAGTCAATGTGTTCCTCAAATGTTTCTGTTGCTATAAGGATATCATCCATAAAATTTGTTATACAGGGATTATTCAGAGGATCCAATAATTTTCTCATCATTCTAGAGAAGACACTAGGCG
Source organism: Oreohelix idahoensis (assembly GCA_024509875.1). Lineage (NCBI taxonomy): Eukaryota > Metazoa > Mollusca > Gastropoda > Stylommatophora > Oreohelicidae > Oreohelix > Oreohelix idahoensis. Next base: position 593,293 of record JAMPIV010006842.1, read on the forward strand.
CATTCTTCAATCCAAATGGCAATCTATTAAACTCATAGTGTCCTTCTGAGGTACTAAAAGCTAGGTATGGTCTAACCTCAGGCTTTACTGGAATCTGATAGCATCCTTTACTCAGATCCACTTTTGAGAAATATTTAGCTTTATTTAGTCTGGCAAACAGCTGATTTGTATCCGGCAATGGATCCACCTGTCCTTCTGTAATAGCATTCAGTCTCCTGTAATCTATACAGAGTCTATGTTCTCCAGAGGGCTTCCTTAAAAGTACAACACCGGAACTATACGAAGACTCACTGTGCGAAATAATTCCTTCCTTCAACAGATAGTCTATCTCTTCCTTCAAAGCTTTCTCCTTAGCAAACGGAATCGAATATGGTTTCATACAGACAGGTGTGGAGTCTATTAGTTTCATATCATATTCCAATAGGTTTGTATGCCCTGGTCGGTCTGTTAACACCTCTGCATGATTATTTAGAACCTGTTGCACTCTCTCTTTCTGAGTTTTCGTTAAATGTGTACTGATTTTCACCTGTGCTGCTGTCTCACAGGGGTGTAATGGATATTCAAATGATGAAAGTGGTTCCTTTTTCATCTCCATGGCGATGGACAAGGTCAACAAGTGTGTCTCTTCCTGATGTTCTCTTTCCAAATATTTCTTCAGGAGATTCACATGATAGATTTTTTCTTTCCCCTTCTTATCTATCTTATAATTTGTTCTAGACACCTTCTCTAAAACTGTATATGGACCCTGCCATCCAATTTGTAACTTATTCTGACTCTCGGGCAAAAGAAGCAGTACTTTCTCTCCCACAGCCAAATTTCTGTCTTTCGCCTTCCTGTTATAATAGGCAGCATGTTTCTTCCTGGCTTGTTTCAAATTTTCATTGGCAAGTTTCCAGCCAGTTTTCAACCGAGTGGTCAGCTCATTCACATATTGGTATGAAGATGTAATGTTTTCCTCTGCCTTTTCATCAGTCCACGTTCTTAACAAAGCTACATATGGACCTTTAATTGTGTGGACCTATTTGTCCATGTACCGGTATGGTCTCTTCCACTCGAAGCTTTATAGTGATGATTTTTCCTCCCAGAATTATCATTCACAAAACGACCGCTACCAATTTTTCTTTTGGGGCTTTCTCCCCTCTTAAAATTCTTGATGAGAGATTTCCTCCCTACATCCTCTTCCTCCAGTTTGTTTAAGTCCGATTGAGGGATCTTCGGCTTATCCTGGGGTAAGACATCTTTTTGCACTCTCCGCATAGTGGCCATTGTAAAACAGTTAAGTGAAGCTTGTCCGTGAAAAGGGGCTTCCCATTCCATTTGGTCCATTTTATCAAATTTATATCTCTTTTTATTATCAGGCCTAATTTTGCCCCGTGGCGTGTCCAGGTCCTGATCCATGTTCCCACTTGTGGGTGTTCCCTCATGTGCTATGCTACACCTTTCTACAAAATTCTCAATGTCCCATCTTGCTTTGGGCCAATAATAATTGTGAGCCACCTTTTGAATGATGGTACCTATTTTCTCATGGTCCCCATCTGGTTTCACATGTAGGCTCCTTATTAAGTCTGTCCTATATCTTTTTGGAAGAACCAGCTGTCCGTGACCATTGGATCTAGCTCCAGTCTTCCTATACATCAACTTGTTTTTCATGTAAAAATCTCCCTTGCCTGGAGTTGTATGACAAGTTGACAATTTTCTGAAACAAGGCTTGAGTGTTTTATCCCCAGCCTGTGCCTTCCTCATCTCTTCTGGAGTGGTATCTAACATAATATCCTCCTCCTGTCTTGAGGTCGACCTGACCTGAAGGGTTGCCATATACACAGGTTTCCTTCTGCAACGGTCAGTGTCATGATTGTCCATCTGACAATTTTTACACCACCTTTTTCCTTGGTTGAAAGATTTTCTTTCATTATATTTCCTTTCATCGAATTGTGGGAATTTATTTTTATTTTCATACCGTGGCCTATCAAATTGGTGCTTACCTTTGTTTTGATCCCTAGGATCAAATTTATTAAAGTTCTGTGGTGCCCTAAAGTTGTCCACCTGTTTCTTTTTATTACCTGTTACCTCTGCTTGAGCTGCTTGATACCTTTCAGCAACATTTAGCAACTCACCCAGCCTCTCTGCACCTTGTTCCATGAGAAACTTTCTCAGGTCTGGAGCCATGGACTCTCTTAATTGCTCTATAAGGACCATTTCCTTAAGATCTTGGGTTTTCCCCAGAGAAGTCCATTTCTCCAAGTATGTCTCTATTCGTGCAGAGAACTGGTGATAGGTTTCACCTGACAGTAGTTTAGCATTCCTAAATTTTTTTCCTATAAAATTCAGCATTCTTTTCATATCTTAACAAAAGAGCCTGCTTTAGCATGTCATAATTTTCCTGATCACCTCTGCTCATTTTTGCAAAAACTTCATAAGCTGCCCCACGAAGTCCCTGAGATAACTTTAAGCTCCACCTTTCTCTCTCTAACCCATACGTGGTAGCTAATAGTTCATACCTATTTAGGTAGCTCTCAATATCATCGTCTTTCTCAACAAAATGATCTAAATGAAAATTCATAGCTGAGGTTGAGGCTCCTTGAGTAACCGTAGCATCAGAGGCAAAGGGACTGGCACCATTTTCAGGAGCATGGCCTTGAAACTCAAACTCCCTTAGTCGTAACTCATGTTCTCTTTGTAATCTTTTATCTTCTGCTTCCCTTTCTGCAGCTAATCTCCTCTCTTCCCTTTCTGCAGCTAATTTCTTCTCTTCCCTTTCTGCAGCTAATTTCTTCTCTTCTCTTTCTGCAGCCAATTTCTTCTCTTCCCTTTCTGCAGCTAATTTCTTCTCTTCTCTTTCTGCAGCCTGTCTTCTTTCCTCGGCTTCCAATGCTTTAGCCTCTTTGTCAGCCTCAATCTGCAACCTCTTAATTTCCTTGTCAGCCTCTAACTTTCTTTCGGCTTCAAACCTTCTTTCTTCACGTTCAATAAATTTGTCACATTCCGTCGTGACATAGGCAACCATAACTTGCCCATCTAATCCTAACTCTTTTGCAGTCTGAACCGCAGCAGATCGAAATTTGGCCAGGTCCGCCATTGTCTATCATGTAAATTTCTACAATGTCTAACCAACAATTCAAATTCTAAATATATATAATGGACAACACAGGCACCGTGAGCTCAACCTTATTTAATTCCACCCAAGGATACCTTTTAATTCTTATATTCCCTGAAGTGAATTACCCCCAATATTTTTAATAGGGAAAGATTCAAAATCCCAAGAGCGAGACCCCAATATATGTGGTGAAGTGGGATGTTATAAATATTTATAGGGGACTTAGTGTACTGACTGAGATCAGCTGTGAAGGTATATATATATCTAATAAGAGTAGTGTATTATATATAACCTTACTTGCTACCACATATCTATATATCTCAGTCAGAATTATTCTGGAATAGTGTGATGACTACGTTATGTGTCTAGGGTATGTGTATGATGAAGTGTAAGTCACAACAACAGACAGATAAACAATTTAATTTAATCCACTACTCTTAACAACACTGTGACACTCACATACATATAACACTCTATGAGAATATCTTAAAGAAGTCACTCGTAACGTTTCAAATAACAATATGTATTCAGTGCTGTTAATAATGTATTTGTGTCCTGATTCAAATACAAAGGAACCAGGAATCACAATCAATTTTAATTACAAGTATATGTACAGACTTTATCAATATGAATATTGTAGTGACATATATTATTAAAAATATCCTATGTGTGTCAGTTGTGTAGTAGTAATATGAGGTAATACTGGTTTTGTTTTGTTCAAGCTCTGTTGGTATTTGTCATCATGACTTCAATAGTTTGTCTTAGGGACTAGTATTGGAGATGTTCTCAGTTCCTGATATTAAGACAATTAAATTCCCCTCTGAATGTTATTTTTACAAAGTTATTTCAAGATGAGGGGACATAATGTTGAGCTCAGCTGGCCAAGTTAGCTTATCTGGCGTGATGGCGGCAGGAAAGGACTCCTCTGCTCGAATTCTCCTCTGGGCTCTGGAGACACCTCACTGATAGCCAAAAGGACCAAGGAGTATGCTGTCCGACACTGGATTCAGCAAAGCTCTGACCAGGTGCTGCTCAGTACCATCAAGACCACTGTCCCTGAAATCAAGAAGGATGTACCTTCTACTTCATAACTAACTTATACTCTCTTTTACACTGATCACAATACAGCACAAACATTGAGTTCAGAGCGTTAGGCCAACTATCAGCTTCATTCTGAAGTACTTTATACCAGCATTAACCTCCTTAATGGTTACTACGCCTCTGCAATTCCAGCATTATTTCTTTCTAGTCAATCATCTAGGTGTCAGTGTACTATTTGGCCATTCCATGCCGTTTTACTTCCCTCCGACACCCTCTGTTCAGGCTGGAGCATTATAGGCTTTATCTCTTGTGTGCCACTGAACTACACATATATATACAGGCATAAATTAACAATTTACATTCAATTTTCATTAAAAGATACTGAATGGTTCAAGCTTACCACAATTTCATGGAAATAAACACAGATACGTTGATTAGCAATGAATTCTGGCACAATTACTGGCACAAATTTCCATCTGCTTATGTTCCAGGCTTTTATTTTAGCAAAATTGTGAGCTGGCTTCAACGCACTGATGCTTTATCAAGCTTATTTAAACAAGTGGTTTCGAACTAACGCTCCCAAGTGTGTATATCAGCGAGTCTGACCAATGAGGCCCCGTTTCGACAAGTGTTTGAAAAAAATGTTACCTTTCCCCGTTTCCCCTAACAACGAAAGATAGTATTTATAGTCCGACCAATCGTGGTTAGGCTTTCATTTGTTGCGCTCCAATCAATGGGGAGTTTACATGGTAGGCTATTTATGTAACGTAAGGTTTTTTCAAACACGTTATAAAAAAAATTTTATGAGCAGAAATGATTCCATGCTGTTAGACATCCTCACTATTTTATTTTGGGTATAATTTATTAATTCCTGGACTATTTGCGTAACGTTTTACATATTATTTGTCAGCAAGCCCTAAGGAACCCAATTATCCAAATTTAAAAGAGCTACGTGGCTGCGTTCAAAATATGTATTTTCTACCTCCTGTTTCGAAGATGTGATGTCTGGGTACTGTTATGTTTTCAACCGTAAACCCATCTAATGTTATCTTTTCTAATAAGAGTTTTTTATGATTTATAAACCTAACTCTGGGAAAGGGTAGTGTATTTTATCACTGTCCGTCTGAAAAAAAATTAGTGCATGTAGACTTACACGCGTGATGGCAGCATTTGTGTATCGCGCGACGCGTGTTGCATGCGTTCCTGATTTTCAGCCCTCCCCTCTCTCTTTATCCTTTTGTCCATCTGTTCGTTCGTTTTGGTAACGCAGTGTAGAAAAAGACATGAATGGAATTTAAAAATTTAGGTCAACTTGCATATTTCAAGGTTTTTCTTAGAAAGGCAGCACATTTTATTGTGTGTTTGGGAAACGCGTGTATGTTGCAGAAAGCCTTTAATATCGACGTGAAACGTTACAATTTGCTTACGCAGTAGAAAACAAGGGGATTTCGAGTACAGTCATTGTGACAGCACTGTTCTTTACCATTCTTCTTCCTTTATTTATTATATGTATTTATTAGGCTTTATATTTACTTGATAATTTATATATGTGGATTAGAATATTCCACGACACCTCCCCTCTTAAAACAGACATTATATGTCAGTCCTTTATTCTATATACACATAGAGAAATTTATTATTATTTCTGGGGTTTACGGTGATTCTCATCACACGGATGGCGGCTTAAAAAATCCGCTCCCAAATTGGTTTTTCCAGATATATACTCGATGCTAAAATTATATGGAGCCAGAAGTAAAGACCATCGGAGTAACCTAGAGTTCTCATGCTTAGCCTGTGCCAGAAACGATAAAGGTTTGTGGTCGGTTTGCAACTTAAATGCCTTCCCATATAGATAAATATTGAATTTCTTTATTGCCCATATTACTGCAAGACATTCTTTTTCGCTAGTTGAGTAGTTGATTTCAGCTTTATTCAACTTTCTGCTAGCATATGCCACTGGGCTCAATTCCCCATCCAATGCATCTGATTTCTGTAGTAGAGTTGCACCTAACCCAATATTGCTTGCATCCGTCCTTACTATGAATTCTTGACTTAAGTCAGGTAATTTCAAAATGGGTTTACTTGTGAGCTTTTCCTTCAACTCTTGGTAAGTCATTTCACATTGTGGTGTCCATGTAATGCGATCTGGATGTCCTTTACGTGTCAATTCCGTTAAAGGTGCACATATGGAATTAAAGTTTTTGATATACTTCTGGTAGAAACCACATAATGAGACAAAGGATCTCACGTCCTTCTTGGTTTGTGGTCTCGGGGCTTTCTGTAGTTTTTCTAAATTCTTTGGGTCAGGGGTCATATTTCCCTGATAAACTGTGTGTCCCAAAAAATTCCAATTCTTTACATCCAACGCAACATTTGGTTGGTCGGGCTGTTAAATTTGCCTCCCTAAGTCGATCAAACAGCATGTTCAGAGAGTCAATGTGTTCCTCAAATGTTTCTGTTGCTATAAGGATATCATCCATAAAATTTTTTATACAGGGATTATTCAGAGGATCCAATAATTTTCTCATCATTCTAGAGAAGACACTAGGCGCATTCTTCAATCCAAATGGCAATCTATTAAACTCATAGTGTCCTTCTGAGGTACTAAAAGCTAGGTATGGTCTAACCTCAGGCTTTACTGGAATCTGATAGTATCCTTTACTCAGATCCACTTTTGAGAAATATTTAGCTTTATTTAGTCTGGCAAACAGCTGATTTGTATCCGGCAATGGATCCACCTGTCCTTCTGTAATAGCATTCAGTCTCCTGTAATCTATACAGAGTCTATGTTCTCCAGAGGGCTTCCTTAAAAGTACAACACCGGAACTATACGAAGACTCACTGTGCGAAATAATTCCTTCCTTCAACAGATAGTCTATCTCTTCCTTCAAAGCTTTCTCCTTAGCAAACGGAATCGAATATGGTTTCATACAGACAGGTGTGGAGTCTATTAGTTTCATATCATATTCCAATAGGTTTGTATGCCCTGGTCGGTCTGTTAACACCTCTGCATGATTATTTAGAACCTGTTGCACTCTCTCTTTCTGAGTTTTCGTTAAATGTGTACTGATTTTCACCTGTGCTGCTGTCTCACAGGGGTGTAATGGATATTCAAATGATGAAAGTGGTTCCTTTTTCATCTCCATGGCGATGGACAAGGTCAACAAGTGTGTCTCTTCCTGATGTTCTCTTTCCAAATATTTCTTCAGGAGATTCACATGATAGATTTTTTCTTTCCCCTTCTTATCTATCTTATAATTTGTTCTAGACACCTTCTCTAAAACTGTATATGGACCCTGCCATCCAATTTGTAACTTATTCTGACTCTCGGGCAAAAGAAGCAGTACTTTCTCTCCCACAGCCAAATTTCTGTCTTTCGCCTTCCTGTTATAATAGGCAGCATGTTTCTTCCTGGCTTGTTTCAAATTTTTCATTGGCAAGTTTCCAGCCAGTTTTTAACCGAGTGGTCAGCTCATTCACATATTGGTATGAAGATGTAATGTTTTCCTCTGCCTTTTCATCAGTCCACGTTCTTAACAAAGCTACATATGGACCTTTAATTGTGTGGACCTATTTGTCCATGCACCGGTATGGTCTCTTCCACTCGAAGCTTTATAGTGATGATTTTTCCTCCCAGAATTATCATTCACAAAACGACCGCTACCAATTTTTCTTTTGGGGCTTTCTCCCCTCTTAAAATTCTTGATGAGAGATTTCCTCCCTACATCCTCTTCCTCCAGTTTGTTTAAGTCCGATTGAGGGATCTTCGGCTTATCCTGGGGTAAGACATCTTTTTGCACTCTCCGCATAGTGGCCATTGTAAAACAGTTAAGTGAAGCTTGTCCGTGAAAAGGGGCTTCCCATTCCATTTGGTCCATTTTATCAAATTTATATCTCTTTTTATTATCAGGCCTAATTTTGCCCCGTGGCGTGTCCAGGTCCTGATCCATGTTCCCACTTGTGGGTGTTCCCTCATGTGCTATGCTACACCTTTCTACAAAATTCTCAATGTCCCATCTTGCTTTGGGCCAATAATAATTGTGAGCCACCTTTTGAATGATGGTACCTATTTTCTCATGGTCCCCATCTGGTTTCACATGTAGGCTCCTTATTAAGTCTGTCCTATATCTTTTTGGAAGAACCAGCTGTCCGTGACCATTGGATCTAGCTCCAGTCTTCCTATACATCAACTTGTTTTTCATGTAAAAATCTCCCTTGCCTGGAGTTGTATGACAAGTTGACAATTTTCTGAAACAAGGCTTGAGTGTTTTATCCCCAGCCTGTGCCTTCCTCATCTCTTCTGGAGTGGTATCTAACATAATATCCTCCTCCTGTCTTGAGGTCGACCTGACCTGAAGGGTTGCCATATACACAGGTTTCCTTCTGCAACGGTCAGTGTCATGATTGTTCATCTTACAATTTTTACACCACCTTTTTCCTTGGTTGAAAGATTTTCTTTCATTATATTTCCTTTCATCGAATTGTGGGAATTTATTTTTATTTTCATACCGTGGCCTATCAAATTGGTGCTTACCTTTGTTTTGATCCCTAGGATCAAATTTATTAAAGTTCTGTGGTGCCCTAAAGTTGTCCACCTGTTTCTTTTTATTACCTGTTACCTCTGCTTGAGCTGCTTGATACCTTTCAGCAACATTTAGCAACTCACCCAGCCTCTCTGCACCTTGTTCCATGAGAAACTTTCTCAGGTCTGGAGCCATGGACTCTCTTAATTGCTCTATAAGGACCATATCCTTAAGATCTTGGGTTTTCCCCAGAGAAGTCCATTTCTCCAAGTATGTCTCTATTCGTGCAGAGAACTGGTGATAGGTTTCACCTGACAGTAGTTTAGCATTCCTAAATTTTTTCCTATAAAATTCAGCATTCTTTTCATATCTTAACAAAAGAGCCTGCTTTAGCATGTAATAATTTTCCTGATCACCTCTGCTCATTTTTGCAAAAACTTCATAAGCTGCCCCACGAAGTCCCTGAGATAACTTTAAGCTCCACCTTTCTCTCTCTAACCCATACGTGGTAGCTAATAGTTCATACCTATTTAGGTAGCTCTCAATATCATCGTCTTTCTCAACAAAATGATCTAAATGAAAATTCATAGCTGAGGTTGAGGCTCCTTGAGTAACCGTAGCATCAGAGGCAAAGGGACTGGCACCATTTTCAGGAGCATGGCCTTGAAACTCAAACTCCCTTAGTCGTAACTCATGTTCTCTTTGTAATCTTTTATCTTCTGCTTCCCTTTCTGCAGCTAATCTCCTCTCTTCCCTTTCTGCAGCTAATTTCTTCTCTTCCCTTTCTGCAGCTAATTTCTTCTCTTCTCTTTCTGCAGCCAATTTCTTCTCTTCCCTTTCTGCAGCTAATTTCTTCTCTTCTCTTTCTGCAGCCTGTCTTCTTTCCTCGGCTTCCAATGCTTTAGCCTCTTTGTCAGCCTCAATCTGCAACCTCTTAATTTCCTTGTCAGCCTCTAACTTTCTTTCGGCTTCAAACCTTCTTTCTTCACGTTCAATAAATTTGTCACATTCCGTCGTGACATAGGCAACCATAACTTGCCCATCTAATCCTAACTCTTTTGCAGTCTGAACCGCAGCAGATCGAAATTTGGCCAGGTCCGCCATTGTCTATCATGTAAATTTCTACAATGTCTAACCAACAATTCAAATTCTAAATATATATAATGGACAACACAGGCACCGTGAGCTCAACCTTATTTAATTCCACCCAAGGATACCTTTTAATTCTTATATTCCCTGAAGTGAATTACCCCCAATATTTTTAATAGGGAAAGATTCAAAATCCCAAGAGCGAGACCCCAATATATGTGGTGAAGTGGGATGTTATAAATATTTATAGGGGACTTAGTGTACTGACTGAGATCAGCTGTGAAGGTATATATATCTAGTAGTGTATTATATATAACCTTACTTGCTACCACATATCTATATATCTCAGTCAGAATTATTCTGGAATAGTGTGATGACTACGTTATGTGTCTAGGGTATGTGTATGATGAAGTGTAAGTCACAACAACAGACAGATAAACAATTTAATTTAATCCACTACTCTTAACAACACTGTGACACTCACATACATATAACACTCTATGAGAATATCTTAAAGAAGTCACTCGTAACGTTTCAAATAACAATATGTATTCAGTGCTGTTAATAATGTATTTGTGTCCTGATTCAAATACAAAGGAACCAGGAATCACAATCAATTTTAATTACAAGTATATGTACAGACTTTATCAATATGAATATTGTAGTGACATATATTATTAAAAATATCCTATGTGTGTCAGTTGTGTAGTAGTAATATGAGGTAATACTGGTTTTGTTTTGTTCAAGCTCTGTTGGTATTTGTCATCATGACTTCAATAGTTTGTCTTAGGGACTAGTATTGGAGATGTTCTCAGTTCCTGATATTAAGACAATTAAATTCCCCTCTGAATGTTATTTTTTACAAAGTTATTTCAAGATGAGGGGACATAATGTTGAGCTCAGCTGGCCAAGTTAGCTTATCTGGCGTGATGGCGGCAGGAAAGGACTCCTCTGCTCGAATTCTCCTCTGGGCTCTGGAGACACCTCACTGATAGCCAAAAGGACCAAGGAGTATGCTGTCCGACACTGGATTCAGCAAAGCTCTGACCAGGTGCTGCTCAGTACCATCAAGACCACTGTCCCTGAAATCAAGAAGGATGTACCTTCTACTTCATAACTAACTTATACTCTCTTTTACACTGATCACAATACAGCACAAACATTGAGTTCAGAGCGTTAGGCCAACTATCAGCTTCATTCTGAAGTACTTTATACCAGCATTAACCTCCTTAATGGTTACTACGCCTCTGCAATTCCAGCATTATTTCTTTCTAGTCAATCATCTAGGTGTCAGTGTACTATTTGGCCATTCCATGCCGTTTTACTTCCCTCCGACACCCTCTGTTCAGGCTGGAGCATTATAGGCTTTATCTCTTGTGTGCCACTGAACTACACATATATATACAGGCATAAATTAACAATTTACATTCAATTTTCATTAAAAGATACTGAATGGTTCAAGCTTACCACAATTTCATGGAAATAAACACAGATACGTTGAACAATGCAATCAACATAACCCTAAAACAAAACTCCCACAAATATTCATCTGCCTCCCCATAATCCAAGGCTTTTAACAAAAAAATTGTGACTGGCTTCCCACGCACTGACCCCCTATTACAAACCTCTCTTATTCCCCAAACTAAACTCCCCTATAAATCCCGAACAAAACTAACCCCTCCCCTCAACTACAAACACTACCTCCCCCCACTATTAACTTCAAACCAAATAATCTCACCCCAGGCCCCGTTTCTAAACCAATTTTGAAAACATACCTTTCCCCCTCCCCTAAAAAAAGATGGTTACCCCCCCATTTAACCCCCCCCCAAAACATCTCCTCCCATGGTAGGCTATTTATGTAAAGTAAGGTTTTTTCAAACACGTTATAAAAAAATTTTATGAGCAGAAATGATTCCATGTTGTCAGGCATCCCCACTATTTTATTTTGGTTATAATTTATTAATTCCTGGACTATTTGCGTAACGTTTTACATATTATTTGTCAGCAAGCCCTAAGGAACCCCCCAAGAGCTACGTGGCTGCGTTCAAAATATGTATTTTCTACCTCCTGTTTCGAAGATGTGCTGTCTGGGTACTGTTATGTTTTCAACCGTAAACCATCTAATGTTATCTTTTCTAATAAGAGTTTTTTTATGATTTATAAACCTAACTCTGGGAAAGGGTAGTGTATTTTATCACTGTCCGTCTGAAAAAAAATTAGTGCATGTAGACTTACACGCGTGATGGCAGCATTTGTGTATCGCGCGACGCGTGTTGCATGCGTTCCTGATTTTCAGCCCTCCCCTCTCTCTTTATCCTTTTGTCCATCTGTTCGTTCGTTTTGGTAACGCAGTGTAGAAAAAGACATGAATGGAATTTAAAATTTAGGTCAACTTGCATATTTCAAGGTTTTTCTTAGAAAGGCAGCACATTTTATTGTGTGTTTGGGAAACGCGTGTATGTTGCAGAAAGCCTTTAATATCGACGTGAAACGTTACAATTTGCTTACGCAGTAGAAAACAAGGGGATTTCGAGTACAGTCATTGTGACAGCACTGTTCTTTACCATTCTTCTTCCTTTATTTATTATATGTATTTATTAGGCTTTATATTTACTTGATAATTTATATATGTGGATTAGAATATTCCACGACACCTGCCCATCACTGCCACACTAAGTATACATTACGATGGTGGGTGAGCGACTCCATCATTTCTTCTGCCCACCTCCAGTGTAATTCCTATGCCGTTAAGCGTCGCAGATTCAACATTCATTACCATTCAAGAATAAGGTGCTAGCAGCAAAACAGAAATCCTGGGAAGAATTTATAGAAAAGTTAGAAAAAAAGATGTTCAAGAACACCAGAAATTGTTCTACAAGAACATGAGGAGGGAAAATCAGTGCCCTCTTAAATTCATAAAGAACAAGCAAGACAAGTTGATTACTGCCCCAAAAGAAGTAATGGAAAAAATATTTCTCAGAGCTCCTTCGTGGTGAGCAAGGTCAAGCCTCAGAAATGATAAGCACCCTCACTGACGAGGAAACCAATGGTGGCGAAGATGGAAGAACTGAAGGCAGCACTGGAGAAAATCAAGATGGGCAAAGCAGTAGGACTTGATGGTATAACACCAGAAATGGTACATGGGAGCAGCATGCGACCTATTACTCCTGAGGGGCCTACAGGCAGCCCGGTGTCATAAGACCATATCAAAGTGTGACCGTGTGGCCAGAAAGGTGTAATTTTAGACTGAGTAATAGTTGTCGATCTAGTCTACGGCGTATATTTGTGCTCATGTTGGCATTCTCACACGGGAATGGACAATCTAAACGAAACATACCTTTGCCATCTGTGAGGAAGACAAACGTGTGAGACGCAGAAGATGTAATGAGAGACGGCCCTTGGTTTTAGACATCTCGGCGCTGTCTGACACCAGAGGAAAACACCTTGTTGAGCACAAAACCGGGAGAGGTGTGACTCCAGGCAAGAGATATCGTGGGAATGTAACCACTAGTGGCGGAACTTGAACTGTGTACGTTTAGGAAGATAATCCTTACTAAATTGTGATCTCGTGTCATCCAAACTGAGCATATGACTCCTGATTTGCTCCCTAGAGGGATAGGCGGAGCTTTGCCTGACATTTTGACGTGGCTAGCATAAGGTACCGGGAAGTATTGGTAAGATTTTAAACTAAAAGAGTTGAAGGCTTCAGTCAGAGCTGAGAAATAGCAAGATAGTCTTCTTGTGCAAAACGTGTCCTCGTACGATAACCAAGTGAGGTTCGGGCTGTTGCATAGTTGCGTCTGTGTTAAGAGAGCTAACGACATTGAGGTATGCTTACCTATAAGAACATTTTATAATACTTAACATAAAGTAATATTAGACGTTTCAGGTTTAGAAGTTAATGCTTTTTAGCGTTTGTCTATCTATAGTTTGATAGAAGCTGATTGGCGATTTATGTGTTTTTAAGTGTAATTTCACGTATATCTCATCACTATTTGCAACCTTGAGACTGTGTGTTAAATGTGTAAAGTTCTAAGTGATTTTATTAAAGGAATTCTAGTGTCACGATGCACTGTATACAAGTGTGTACGTATTACCATTATTATTATTTGTGTAGTGTTAAGTAATAGTTATATTGCATTCTTGTGAGCCGTAAGTGTGGTTAATTTTACATCAGTGATTTTTGTGAGAGAAAGATTAGCGTACCCTTTAGCTCCGTGAGTAGCCTATGCCTATTACGTTTAGTATAGAGCTGTAAGAATATATATATATATGCTTGTTCTTTAGAGCAGCTAGGCCTCTAAGATACTGACCAAATGTGGTTATTTAGACCAGTGAGTTGTGTATCATATTTCATCATAGATAGAAGTGCTTCATTTAAGGTTTCTCTCGCGTGATGATGTAGTTAGTATTTAGTATGAGTATGAAGGCATTATTGTTGACTTAAATATGTTTATTGTATGATTACACATATACACAGACCTGCATGAACACACACAACACACACACATGGTCATTTAAGCGCATCTACTAGCATATTTTCACATATGCGTAACACCACACACAACATACACACACACATGGACATATAAGTGCATGTACTTGCATATTTTCACACATATGTTTGTATTATTACGTAGATGATGTTTGTCTATTAGTACCATGCTAGTTTATTTTGTTTCATTTTATTTCAGAGAGTCCAGCAGTCAGTGCTGGGTTATATGGTGTTACGCAGAGAATACCTAAATAGTTGGGTTATATGGTGTTAGGTAGAGAATACCTAAATAGCTTGGTTATATGGTGTTGCATAGGAATTACCTACAAAGTAAACTTGTGGACAACATTGTTTTCTGTATGATTCATATGCTACCTGATAGGGTTTCATTAATAAAAGTGGGACCTCTGTCATCAAGAGAGTTTTTCTGTGACTGCGGAACGCTTGTGAAAGTAGGTCAGAGAGAGTGCGACAACATTACACACGAATTCTCATTCTTCTTCACACATCGTCTTCGCACTGTCACAAAAGGATTGGGAGACTGCCATCATATTAAAAAAAGGTGACAACCGACAATGTGGGAATCATAGAGACATTTCTCTTCTTGTTGTCCCTGGTAAAATTTACACTAGAGCCCTGGAGCAGAGTCTCAGACGCTTAGCTCAGCCATAATTGTATGAGGTCCAGTGTGGTTTCCGAGCAAATCGAAGTACTCAAGACCTTATCTCCACACTCAGGCAGCTGAGTGAAAAGGCCCTTGAGTATAATGGTGAGATGCATCTTTGTTTATTGGATCTAGGAAAGACTTTGACAAGGTCCCCTGGAGCAAACTTTGGTACTGCTTGGCAAAGAAAAACATTCCAGTACCTCCGATCCATGCTATACAAAGTTTCTACAGGAGTTTGTGATAAACGAGCGCTAAGCCTTATCGCCATATATTTACCTACATCTTTCTTATTTTATTTTCTCAAACATTGTGCTATTTCGTCGTTTTTGATTACTCGCGACCGGTATCTAGATAACCACATTTGTTCTTTCATCGGTGGTAAAATAAATTCTTTTGATTGAGTCCCCATACCTGGCATCATCTTTTGAAGTCCACATTGCCTCGTGATAAATCTGGTGAAACATCTGGTTTCATCAAAATCAGTACAGGGTGTCCATAAAAGATTGTACCCTTTTCAAAAAATTTATTCTTGGCCCCCTGACGTGGTAAGAGGATGCTTTCTATCACAAAAGTAAGATAATCTCTGCAAGTTTTTAAGTATACCTTACAAAGACTAAAAAAAGTGCGCATGCGCGCAGCGAGTATTTCAAGTGACACTTTCGCAGTTGAGTTGCAACCGGTAATTGTTACATGTCTCTCAACACACTGGTCAAGTAGGTGAAAAAAAAACAGAAATAGATACATTCTTTTTGAGTCTTTGTAAGGTATGCTTAAAAACTTGCAGAGATTATCTTACTTTTGTGATAGAAAGCATCCTCGTACCACGTCATGGGGCCGAGAATACATTTTTTGAAAAGGGTACAATCTTTTATGGACACCCTGTATTCTGGGCATGGTACAATTTCTGTGGACTATTGTTAACTTTGAAGCGAGCGCGGCTGACACAAAAGCTTAGTCTCTTTATTGTTCGGCCGCTGTCCATACAAGCGACGGGTCACCAATTGGGACAATGGCGCGGGGAGACGCCCAGCTTGGCCAGGTGAAGTAGTCTTCTCATGCTGTTTAAACCAACCGCCATGTAAATACAATAAGCGGCGCCACAAAGGGACTTGTTAGCGTGCTGGCGACAATGGACCGAGGTAACAATGGCCGCCGCCAACACGCGGAACGATAGACAAACAGAGTGATATGACAGTTGGAAGGCGGGGGACACTTTTACATTGGCCAGCCAAGTATCTCAACACCTGTTTGTCAGGCAAGCCCGGCAACGAAAGTTGGTCGCGACTTGCCCCATCCACTTTTGGACTGACAGGGGACAAGAGAGATCCTGGGAATGAGTGAATAGAGGGTCTCTTAGCTATTGGTTGTATGAGCGGAGTTGTACGTCACCGGTCCTAGGGACCCACATTTGACTTTTAGAGATATAATATACCGCGCAGCTCGCTAGAGAGAGGGAGTCCAGTTTTTCAACATTGTGGTGTAAAGAAAAATCCCTAATGCATAAAAGGTAAAGGTAAAGGATCCCGTTACACGCCCATTGAGGCATATTGGGAATATGGTGTTAGGCCCATATTTTCTTGACCATCGGCACACTAGGGGTGATGTCAGCATCACGTCGGCCGCCTTAACCGTGAACCGTTAATTTGTAGAACTGATTCAATACTGTTTTATTGGTTTATATACTTATATTAACCTTCCCAGAGTTGCTCTGATACCCAACTGCGGCTGGGTCGACCCAGGAGCCGTTTGCGGCCTAAAAAAAATCCCACTTCATCTGGGGATCGAACCATAGACCACTGAGCTAGGAAGCCAGAGCACTAACCACTATGCTATCGCGACTCCCACGCATAGCCTGCAATTAATTCAGTGGGGATAAATATTTCATTTATGTGTGTATTGTGTTCTTAAAGGATTTTGCGAAGGGAAAAGAAGGTTAGTAGATCTTATACAGATTATTTCTGCCATCAATGGTACCTATACCTTGTAGCGGTATGGCAGCTTGCGTACCCTGACAATCCCCAGAGCTATGCCAGTGGGAGTTTTACTCCTGGTAGGTTCAACCAAGCTGGACTGGTCTGTGTGGGTAGGGGTCAGACAAAAGCTGGTACCCTGGTCCTCCAGGTTGGGGGTTTTAGCACAGGGCTGACACCCCTGTCTGTGTAAAAAAAACAATGAAGTTACGGAAACAATAATAAATGAACAAACTTTGCTGCGGGATGGACATTCGGAGTCTGTGGCTCGTATGACTGTCAGTGGTGAAAGCCGAAAGGAAGCCACTGACATGAAAACGGATGTCCTGACCGCAAAACAGGATACAAGAATAGGTTTTTGGAATGTCAGGACAATGTACGAGACAGGTAAACTAAGACAGGTCACGGCAGAAATGAGAAACTATAGGTTACACATTCTAGGGATAAGCGAGAGCAGATGGACAGGGGCAGGAAAAGTTAAAACAGCAACAGGAGAAACAGTACTTTACTCTGGAAGAGAGGATGGACAACACAATGAAGGCGTAGCCATTATTCTACAGAAAGGAATAGAAAGGACATTACTGGAATGGAAACCCATCAACAACAGACTGATAAGATTACGATTGAGAGGGAGATTCACCAACACTACAATAATACAATGCTACGCACCAACGAATGATAGCGATGAGGAGGTCAAGGATGAATTCTATCAACAACTGCAGAAAGAAATGGAAGACACACCTAGATATGATCTTGTTATAGTAATGGGAGACCTCAATGCGAAAGTTGGTACACACAATACATATAATGAAAGAACAATGGGGAAATGCGGCAGCGGAACAGCAAACGAAAATGGGGATAAACTAATAAGTTTCTGTAGCATTAATAACCTGGTCATTGGAGGAACACTCTTCCCACATAAAGAAATTCACAAATTAACATGGGAATCACCAAATGGTCGGGACAGAAACCAGATAGACCACATCATGGTTAACGGTAGATGGAGACATGCATTACAAGATGTGAAGGTAAGAAGAGGTGCAGATGTGGGAAGTGATCACCATTTAGTAGTAGCAAAACTGAAAGTGAAACTAAGAAGGGCTGCACCAACTGTAACTACACAGAAAAGGTTTGACATCAGCAAATTGAAGGACTCCCTTACCAGAAAAGCTTTTGCGGCCGACATAAAGAAACGATATCAATTTGCCAAAAGTCAGGAAAAGACATTGACTGATGATATAGACCAGAATTTCAACACCATTTCAACAATATACAAAGAAAGCAGCAAATCATGCTTGGGATTCCAGGAAAGGAAGAAGCAAGACTGGATAACACCAGAAACTTTAAACACCATAACGATGAGAAAGGAAATGAAAAGAAAGAAAACAGAAGCGAAGTCCCCCAGGTTAAAGCAACTATATAGCGAACAGTACAGTCAGCTGGACAAGGAAGTTAAACGCCAAACCCGAGCCAACAAAAGGAATTTCCTAGACGATCTTGCAAGACAGGCAGAGGAGGCAGCACTGAGAAATGAACAAAGTACAGTATACAAAATAACTAAATTCATCAGCGGAAAACGAGGTGCAAACAATATTACATTAGTAAGAGATAAGCAAGGTAATCTCATCACGACAGCAGAGGGACAAGAAACAAGATGGGCAGAGCACTTCAGAGAAACTCTGAACAAGGAACCACCAGAGACACAATTGAATGTTCCTGAAGCTGAAAACGATCTAGATGTGAATACAGACATTCCACGAAAAGAAGAAATCATCACAGCAATCAAAGGGTTAAAGAACGGTAAAGCTCCGGGCCATGATAACTTAAATGCAGAGCTATTTAAGACAGACCCTGAGCTAGCAGCAGAACTATTAGAACCACTATTTGCACAAGTCTGGAAAACGGGGACAACACCATCAGAGTGGAACAAAGGAATAATTGTCAAATTGCCCAAGAAGGGAGATCTTGCAGACTGCAATAATTGGAGAGGAATAACTCTTCTCTCAGTTCCCAGCAAAATACTAGGCAGGATAATTATACAGAGAATTTCAAAGGCAGTAGATCACAAACTGAGGAAAAAACAAGCAGGATTTAGAAAGAACAGGAGACGTGTAGATCATATATTCACTCTCAGGAACATTATAGAGCAGTGCTCAGAATGGCAAAGACAGCTTTACATTAATTTTGTTGATTTTGAAAAGGCTTTTGACAGCATACATAGAGACAGTTTATGGAAAATACTGAGGGCTTATGGAATTCCAAGCTGCATAGTGTCAATCATAAAAAAGCCTCTATGCAAACTTTACGTGCAGTGTTGGGCAGAGCAACCTAACCTTTGAGGTGAAGACAGGAGTACGACAGGGATGCCCCTTATCAACCACTCTATTTTTAACAGTCATAGACTGGGTGATGCACCAGACAACAGAGGGCAGTCCAAGAGGAATAAGATGGACAACATTTTCTACATTGGAAGATCTGGAATATGCAGATGACATTGCACTGCTAGCACATTCACATCAACACATCCAGGAAAAAACGGATAGACTTAATAAGTTTAGCCAGCAGGTGGGCTTGAACATCAATCTAAAGAAGTCAGAGGTCATGACGCTCAATGTGAGCAACCCTGAGTCCATATCAGTAAGGAATAAGCAATTGGTACAGACAGATACCTTCACATACCTAGGAAGCATAGTAACACCAGACGGCGGGGCAGGCAAAGACATCAACATCAGAATGAATAAGGCAAGAACAGCCTTCTTTAGTCTAAACAACATCTGGAAGTCCTCCCAATACAGCACAAGCACAAAATTAAGATTATATCAGAGCTGTGTGCTTTCTGTGCTTCTCTATGGTGCGGAATGCTGGAGAGTTACAGAGAAGGAAATGTCGAAATTGTCCTCTTTTCACACAACATGCCTAAGAAAAATTCACCGAATCTTTTGGCCGAATACCATCACTAACCAAGATCTGCTTACTCGTAGCAAGCAAGAGGACATGCACACCATCATAGCTGGCAGACGCTGGAACTGGGTTGGTCATGTCCTCAGAAGAGACCCCGATGCCATCACAAGAACAGCTATGCTTTGGACCCCTGAAGGAAAACGAAAGAGAGGCCGACCAAAAACAACCTGGCGGGGGACTGTGGAGGCTGAGATGCAAAGAATGAACCAGAGTTGGGGCACTGTACGAAGGATGGCCACCGACCGAGCAAAGTGGAATCAATTTGTTGTTGCCCTACAAGACGCCACTAGGCGTGATGGCCACTGACTGCTTTGACGGTCGGCGGCTAAGGATCAAAGAAGAAGAAGAAGATACAGATTATTAATACTTTTTTATTATTCTTTATTCATCTTAACCTCACAGCTAAATGTGCGAAAGATAGTTTTTCAATTAATTCTGCTCATAAATGATAAACAAAATCAGAAGATTTTCCTCTAAGATAATAGGCTGATAGGAAGTAATTAATAGTTCATACTTCACCATCTAGCTTGTTGAATCATCATCATAGTCTTCCATACGCACACACTCTCATGCACAATATATTTAACATCATTAGAATCGAACTCATAGAGATCAATAGTGAGAAGTAGAATAAATGAAAGTCAACCAGTATATATTTAATGTGAAAACTTACGAAGACTTTTGTGTGTCTTCAGTCCATCGGAAGTCTGAGTCTACACGCTACGTGTCTGACGTCTAACCAGAAATAAGTTATCAAAAAACGGACATTTGGCTAGCAGAATTCCCCATAGGACATTCTTCGTTCCTCACTTAAAAAAGAATATTTCTCACCCACACTCAAGAAGGTGGACACAGCATTTTTTGTCACGTGCGCAAAAGTTCAATACATAGTTATAACAAGTTCAAATCATTCGAAAGCTTACTACAGGAGTCAAGCTAAAGCTCACAGTTGATTACTCATATCAAAGTCAGCTCCATCGGAAGCGTACTATCTGAAGTCAAGCTAAAGAGCTCAAACGTTGAATCTCATATTTATACCAAGTGCATCACACTCTTAAGCGCATTCTATGAAGCAGACTTCAAAGTATATTTTATGAATCACGATTACATACTCAAAATAATGAGTCTACATATCAAGAACATTTCGTGAAGATATCCAGTCTGGCCAGTACCCTCCGGAGATTAGACAACAGACATTTTCATACGACAACTCTTAACTGTTGATCAACGCTACAGAGATATACTCAAACAGTGAAGAACTATATTTATTTATATCGTCAACGTTCTCAGTACAACAACAGTTTTCATCAGAACGTCCTCGACTTAGAGATACCCCACTCGACATAACTTATAACAACTTGGGACATTCTATGCATACATGTGAATCATCCTATCCGGGACAAGCATTTAGAGACACATGGACTGTGTAGATTACTCACCATTTTGGTAACACTTATCATATCACATCATCATCATTTCGCTTTACATAAGCTCATTCTTAATTAACTACTACTTAATTAACTACAATATTAATATCTCATCTGTGTGTTTTGTGTGAATCGTCTTTTACTATCATCACGTTCTAACAATTACTAACCCTATATGTGCAGATATTTAAGTAATAAACCCAATAATCGCTTGATCATTATCTAGTTTGTTAATGTATCACTCGTGCTGTCGGTGTTAAGTATTTACATATAGGTAAATTTCTACACTCAAAAGAGGTTGGGGGCTTTTTCTGTTACGGGATCTAAGGGCAGAAGCTAAGATCGTGGGGAAACAGAACTCTTTCCATAATTAACTAGAAAACACTGTCCAGTGGAAAGCATTCGCATTCCCTTCTTCTGGTCCCTATCTCGAATAGGTCTTTATTCTTTCTTAACGAGCCAATTTCGAGAGACCTTCTACCTAATATCTTATAGGCTATTCCTGGCGAAAACTACTGTCGTAGTTGCCCCAATACTCACCACACGACAGAGTTGCAGAAATTATGTGAGGACGGGAAACCACAAATCAGAAGAATTCAGGACCACCATTTGTGTAACGGATATTCTGTCACCATATCTGTTCATACTCCTCATGGATGATGTCATCAAAGTATGTAAGGAGAGGACAAGAAATTATTCAGTGGGGTACTGGAAGATGAGATAGGTTTGTATTTCAGAGCTGGCATTTGCCGATGATGTTGTCTTGATTGCTAAATTAGAGGCACATCCTCAATCCAACCTGCAAGTCTGAAAGCAATAGATGGAGAACAGGGATGGTCATTGCAGCTCTAACGCAAAAAAAAAAAAAAAAAATTTAAAAAATCCATGATTATGCTGCGAGAACAGGTTCTGGAGCAGGTCAACCATTTTAAATACCTTGGAGCTGTCAAAGACTGGAAGGTAAGCATCAAAGAAGAGTTGGCTACCAGAAGAGCAGCTGCTGGGAGACTTTTTTCAGGCCATAAATCGAGGATTCCTCAGCAAAAAAAGAATTTGGCAAGAATACGAAGATGGTTGTATACCGCCTCTCCTATGTTCCAGTCTTGACTTATGGATGTGAGTCATAGGCAATGACCTCAACCCACAAAGTCAGCTGCAAACCTCAGAAATGAGGTATCTGAGGAAGGTGGTTGGAGTAACAAGAAGGGACATGGTCCGCAGCCAGACGATATGGCAAGGCCTCAAAACCCAGCCCCATGCAGACCCAAGTATAACAGTCCCAACTCGATGGTTTGACCGTGTCTGCAATTTGGGAGAAGATAGGTTACCACGACAAGTATGGGAAACTAGCAGCCAGGGATCCAGACCTCCAGGACGACCTAGAGTCCGCTGGAAGAACAACATTTGACAATCTATGAAGGAGAACCCGGCTAGTAGGAAGACGGCCGATATGGCAGTATGGCGCTCTTTCTGGCAAAGCTCTATACCCCAGGGTAGAAAAGGAACGACTAAGTAAGTATGTTTACAGTAGCAATTTTTAACAATCTACAGTTTCTGTGTTTGCCTATAATAGCAATGGTTAACAATCTACAATTTCTTTGCTTGCTCATAACAGCAATTGTTAACAATTTACCATTTCTTTGGCGTCTGTAGGCCTACCTTGTGCTGAGCATATCTAATGCCGTCACGTGTGTTAGGTGTGCTAGGCATACCGTATCTAACACAATAACAACTTCGTGATAACACCACTATATTTCTCGATGCCTGCGTTCGCGAAAGAAAGTATGCGGGTGGACCAGTGCGTGCGTGTGCGGGAACAGTCACACAAAGACACACTTACTGTGCTCGTTAAAAGGATGAATAAATCTATTGTTGCCTTGTGGTACATTATGATAAGCCGTGTGAAAAGTAGGAGCAGAGACAGTGTAACTATAGTTCAATTCTCAATACAACATCGCCAGCCTTTGTTAAGGAAACAATCCTGTAAGGACGCAAGCTGCGATGGCCGTTCCATGTTGTAACCTAACCTGCTTATCCCCCTGATCCTCTTAAAACAATCAATCGCAATGCACTGCTCTGTGTTCTGCTTGCACCTCGAAGTTCCAGGGTGTCTAAGGGGAGACATAGAAATAATAGGATTATCGCTCTTTCTGAATGCTAGAGGGCTTGCCTTCCCTATTCTCAACCCTGTTGAAAATAAAGTTCGTTCGTTCGGGCATGTCGTAAACAAGCGCGTAATATGAGGTTGTAATTGGAACTGGCAATGTCGTCGTGTAAAATAACCACCACTGCAAGAGAACTTGAATGCTATGGTGCGAGTTTCTTGTACAAGGACCAGCAGTCGTGGTGACCTCATGCTCCATGACAAGCGAAAAGGAGGAAAAGAAAAAAGACTATTTTGCTACAATGTCAGATCATGTGACGAGCCGATGCTGAGTCTCCAATCGTTTCTGTCTGTTTTTTTTCCTCTTGTGATCTGAATGTACCACCAGTTTCCTTTTCACTCCTTATGGAACATGGACCCACCACTTTAGCTGATTCTATTATAGGAAGCCGGGACCAAGCACTAAGGCTAAAGAAATTTGTCTTATATGATGAGGTTGCCAGCCTCATGAACAACCTCATATTAGTCACCTCGTAAGACATGTCTGAGGGAGCAATTGTTGTATTCTTCCTTTGTTCCATCAGATTCCCGGGGGGAACACATGGGGAGTTTTGATGGTACTTTCATAGACTGAATACATGGGGCACTTTGATGGTCCTTTCACAGATTATCTTCTGTCCATTTCTTACCAAGATTGAAATCAAATGAAAAAAAAAAAACAATAAACAAAAAAAGTAGTATGCCACTGCAGTATTTATATGACATATAGCAGTTAAGAACTTACACCCACGCCCTCAATCACTATGATGGAAAAGAGGCTGCCTAAAACATGGCCGTGGGAAGTGACTCAATTACTGTAATCGCAGCATTAAGATTCTGCGCGGTCAATTAATGTTATAATTATTATATGCTGCGCCATGTAGTTTCTGTAGGATTCTCTGAAGACATAAGTAAAGAACAGGACTAAGGCTCACTCACGCTATTCATAACAGGCGATTAAAATGTGATTGTGCACGTGGCAGGCAACCTCATCTCATAAGATAAATCACTACTGAAACTATCAACGCATGAGCACATGAATGCTTTGGTGCAAGCTGCCTGAACTGTGACCATCTGCAATGATGGTTCCATGCTCCATAAGCAGCTAAAAGGAAACTGGTGATGATTATTATAAGTTCTCCCTTATATAATAATTATCTGATCCCTCCCTGTCTGCCATTATTATATAATTACATCTTTTCCCACCAAAGTTGCAACGTTTTTCATGCCGCGTTTTTGCGAGCAGTGATCTGAATTGCGCGCCGGTTTCAACAACACGGATTTTGTTTCCATCCTTAATAATGGCGGATGTTTGATTCTGGACACAGCTTTTTGAGTTTCCTCCATCTGTATTTCGAATGATCATGAAAAAGTATCATATATTTATATTTAGCAGTTGATAATGAAGGGAGCTCCCTATGTTTCCAGTTACTAGGCCGATTCAGCCGCTCCTGTCGATAATCCTTTAATTAGTGATTCGGAGACAGGGTAATAGTAAATGTTATTTTACATTTTTTTGTTTCCGGTTGTGTTTTTTTAATAAGTACCAAAGCAAGATTTACAAAAATAAA
>JAMPIV010006843.1:0-64037 GCA_024509875.1 Oreohelix idahoensis
GATAGGTCAGTTATTCTGAAGTATATCTTCAGTGTTTCTAAGTAGATCTTTAGATAGCTCAGTGTTTCTGAGGTAGATCTACTTCACAACCCAGTGTTTCTGAAGCAGATCTTTACATAGTTCACTGTTTCTGAAGTAGATCTCAAGATTGCTCAGTGTTTCTGAAGTAGATCTTTAGATAGCTCATTGTTTCTGAAGTAAATCTTTAGAAGGCTCGGTGTTTCTGAAGTATCTCTTTAGATAGCTTACTGTTTCTGCAGTAAATATTTAGATAACTCAGTGTTTCTGAAGTAGATATTTAGATAGCTCAGTGTGTATGAAGTAGATCTTTAGATAGTTCACTGTTTCTGAAGTAGATATTTAGACAGTTCACTGTTTCTGAAATAGATCTTTAGATAGTTCAGTGTTTCTGAAGTAGATCTTTACATAGCTCAGTGTTTCTGAAGTAGATCTTTACATAGCTCGTGCTTCTGAAGTAGATCTCCACATCTCCTGGTTTGCCGACCACTGATCTATAGCGTCCGATTGGTAGATTGGTTAGAGCGCTGGTCTCTCGCGGCAAAAGTACAGGGTTCGAAACACGGTGTCGTCACGCTTCCTCTCGAAGCTGGACCTAGAATAGTGAAGTCTCTAACAGTTAACTCTCCTACGGTAGTACCTGCTATGGGACCTCCTGTTACTAACGTCTGCCGCTTGACTGCATGCGTTTTACCCCGCTCATTTCTATATCCGTTATTGTTGTGTTTTTTGTTTTGTTTTCGTTTTGGTTTTTTTTTTTGGCAGAAAATGTCAAGTTACACACCGTAGATATTCTCGTTGCTGTATGTCAAGGCCGCATTATTTATACACAGATTTTTGCGAAGCATTCTATGCAGGCGTGGCGAATTCCGCCATGCGGAACTGTTGATCTACTTTGTGTAATTTCCGGTAAGGTTCTGAGAAGACAGAGATAATATAGGCCACTGATCTCTAAAACATGTCGTAAAAGGCGACTAAGCTGAGACTGTGCATGAAACTAAGTCATCACGTAAAACAGTGTGCTACAGAACCAGTCATTGCAAGAGTACACGCTAAGCTGAGATTGTGCATGAAACTAAGTCATCACGTAAAACAATGTGCTACAGAACAGTCATTGCAAGAGTACACGAACAAGTCCTTTGGTGCATTCTTCATTCATAGGGGGACAACTTCAGTGATGGTCTAGTGCTTCTTATTAAGAAGTGAAAAAGTGAAATAAAAAAAAAAGCACAATATTAGCCTATTATTGTGAATTTTAACCCTCGCTTACCACGAATCTATTGCTAAATTGTCAACGATACTGACCACGGTTTTGTGCAGTACATGAATTCCAACGTTGGTGCAGCCATCTTTTCTCGCGTGTTTGTGGAAAAGCCAAACTTACAATGAAGACAAAGGTGTGGTATATAATGTCTGCATCACTAGCACGCTTCTGTATGGCAGCGAGACATGGACAACCTATGCTAAACAAGAAAACAGGCCCAGTACCTTTCATCTACGGTGTCCACGCCACATCCTTGGTATTTCGTGGAAGGACAAAGTGACAAATGTCGAGGTGTTGTCACGTGCTGGTCTTCAAAGCGTATATACACTGCTTAGACAGCGCAGACTACGCTGTCTTGGCCATGTGCGCCGCATAGAAGATGGTCGCATCCATGAAGATATTTTCTACGGACGACTGGCACATGGCAAAAGAACAGCCAGACAACCGGAGCTAAGGTTCCGGATTGTGCAAGAGTGACATGAAAGCACTGTACATAAATCCCGCTACCTGGGAGGATGAAGCTGCCGACTGCGCCTGGTGGCGCTGCTCCCTGCGGCGCTGGCTCAGACTGGCGAGGAGAGGCTCTTATGGCTACTACTAGCTATTCCCATAGCCAATCATGACTGAAGGAGGGTACTACTATAGCACGTTTCACTAGCTTT
This sequence comes from Oreohelix idahoensis, assembly GCA_024509875.1. Taxonomy (NCBI): domain Eukaryota; kingdom Metazoa; phylum Mollusca; class Gastropoda; order Stylommatophora; family Oreohelicidae; genus Oreohelix; species Oreohelix idahoensis. The sequence continues at coordinate 1,945 of JAMPIV010006843.1, forward strand.
GCCCTCAAACAAATGTAATTATCTGATTAACCGTCCAACGTATTAATGCCGTTTTTTGCATACGATGTTATATTTGGTTAGACCCAACAAATATATACTTTATATATGTGCATCTTGTCTAGTTCCCATAAATGAATGAAATCCTTTGATCTTTGTCGGCATACTAATTATTATGTATCGAGAAAAGAAATTTTACCACTTCAGTCACAGATTCTGTGAACTGATTAGGCATAGGCGTGTCTACTATTACAATAATGTGGCCATCACGTTTGCACATGAATACCTGTTGAAGATGATTTCTTAAATGATCTGCATGCGAGATACTCGTGACATTGTTTGTCATTGACATTTAGTGCGCTACTAAACTGGACCTTCATTGATCTAATTATTTCAATAGGTATCACCACTTTGCGGTGCATAAATATCATAATGGAACATTGCTCCTCTACTGTGCTTGTAAATAACGGTAAGGTCATCTTTAAAGAAATTAAACTTCATCCGAATCATAATTAGATGTCTCTGAGAAATTGATAATCAATCTCGGCTGAATGAAGGACAAACCATCATTCGTCCAATATTCCTCTTCCTCTTGTAACACATGGTTCTCACATTTCTTCCAATAATCCCTGGCTATATTGGAGATGACGGCTTTTGTAAGTATTTCAACATCTTTTAATTTGAACGTTCTATTTTCTGTTGCTACCTGTTCCTTAATTTTAGCCCAGACTAATTCTATTGGGTTTAAGTGAGAATGGTAAAAAGCAACCGCAAAATGGGAATGCTTACAAACAAGCATACAATCAGCAAATGCAAATTTACCTAAAAAGGAGTCTAAGAAAAATCAAATTTGGATGACAGATGACATCTTGAATAAAATGGCAGAAAGAAAGAAAGCAAAAAACACTTCAGAATATAAAACAATAGACAATGACATACGTACTATGTGTATAGAAGCAAAAGAACGGTGGATAGAAACAAAATGCAAGGAAATAGAAGACTTGGAAGCAAAGCACATGACAAGAAATATGCATGAAGAAATAAAGAAATTATCAAATCGGTCGCGGTTTGCACAAGGAGGAAGCTGTATCAAGAACAAAAATGGTGTAATATTACTTGATGAGAAAGACATATCAAACAGATGGGCAGAATACGTAAAAGAACTATTCCAGGACAACAGAGGTAAAAAACCATCACCAGGCCCAAACATTCTCAGATCAGAAGTAGAGAATGCCATTCATATGATACAAAAAGGAAAATCAGCAGGCACGGATAACATAACAATTGAAATGATAGAAGCTCTGGAGAGCTTTGGTATAGATACAATCACAGAAATATGCAACGATATATACAATACAGGATATATACCACAAGACATGAAGACATCAGTTTTCATAACATTGCCCAAAAAAAACCAAATGCAACAGAATGTTCAGACTTCAGAACAATCAGCCTGATGAGTCATGCTATTAAGATACTGCTCAAAATCATACAGGAAAGAATAAAAAGTAAAGTAGACAGCGAAATCCAAGAAGAACAGTTTGGTTTTAGACGGAACAGTGGAACAAGAGAGGCAATATTTTGCCTCCTAAGAATATTAGCAGAAAAATATACAAAGGTCCAAAAAAGTATGTATATGTGCTTCATTGACTATAAGAAGGCTTTTGACAGAGTCCATCATGAGAAAATAATTGAATGCCTCAAAGACATAGGTATTGATGGAAAAGATATAAGAATATTCAGTAACCTTTATTGGGAGCAAACTGCCACAGTAAGATCGGGAAGGAATTATTCACCATACATAGACATAAAAAGAGGTGTCAGACAAGGTTGTGTGCTGTCCCCTGCCTATTTAATTTATACACCGAAAAAATTTTCAAACAGATACAGGAAATACAGGGTGTTCCACGAAAAAGCGGCGCGTGACGTCATGCTTATGGCAATAATGTACGTTAAAAAGAAAGGAAAACTGGCTTCTTTCACTTTGTGAATGGGGCCGCTTTTTCGTGGAACACCCTGTACCAGGACTGAACATAAGTGGAAGGTCAATAAACAACCTTAGATATGCAGATGATACCGTGTTGTTAGCTGAAAGCGAACAGGAGTTACAAGAACTAGTGAAGCAAGTGAACAGTATAAGTCATGAATATGGACTCGACATTAATATTTGTCGTGGAATATTCTAATCCACATATATAAATTATCAAGTAAATATAAAGCCTAATAAATACCTATAATAAATAAAGGAAGAAGAATGGTAAAGAACAGTGCTGTCACAATGACAGTACTCGAAATCCCCCTTGTTTTCTACTTCGTCGGCAAATTGTAACGCTTTCACGTTGATAGTAAAAGCCTACTGTATTATTACCCGCGTTCTTCAATGAAACGTGTGCTGTATTTCTTGCAAAAACATTGAGATACCAAGCTGAACAATGACCTAATTTTAATATTTCATTCATTCCATTTTATACACGGCGTAACTAAAGACAGATGGACTAAAGGATAGAGAGAAGGGAGAGGCATAAAGCCGAACACGTGCAACACAAAACACGCGTCGCGCGATACACAATTACTACTATCACGCGTGTAAGGCCACATGCACTAACTTTTTCGGACGGACAGTGATAAAAACACTAACCTTCCCAGAGTTAGGTTTTTAAATCCTGAAAAACTCTTATTAGAAAGATGACAATAGATGGGTTTACGTTTGAAAACATTACAGTACCCAGACAGCACATCTTCGAAACAGGAGGTAGAAGGAATTGCATATTTTGAACGCAGCATTTTAGCTCTATTAAATATATATATTTGGGTTCCTTAGGGTTTGCTGACAAAGAATATGTACAACGTTATGCAAATAGTCTAGGAATTAACAAGTTATAGCCAAAATAAAATGATGGTGCTGTCAGACAACACCCAAAATCAGAATCGCTCAGTGGTAGATTTTTTTTACACCACCATTGTACGGGAAATGGGCCACAAGTTACATTTGAACTGATTGGCTGGAATGATATGTAAGGCTAAACACGATTAGTCGGACTATAAATGCTATCCTTGGTTGTTAGGGGAGACGTAGGAAGTTAAAATTTTTTCAAACACTTGTCGAAACGTGGCTCCATTGGCCAGACTCGCTGATATACTCACTTAGGAGCGTTAGTTCGAGACCACTAGTTCAAATAAGCTTGATAAAGCAACAGTGCGTTGAAGCCAGCTCATATTTTTGCTAAATAAAAGCCTGGAACATAAGCAGATGGGTATTTGTGCCAGAATTCATTGCTAATCAACGTATCTGTGTTTGTTTCCATGAATTGTGGTAAGCTTGAAACATTCAGTATCTTTTAATGAAAATTGAATGTGAATTGTTAATTTATGCCTGTATATATGTGTAGTTCAGTAGCAAACATGATGTAAAGCCTATAATGCTCCAGCCTGAACAGAAGGTGTCGGAGGAAAGTAAAACTGCATGGAATGGCCAAACAGTACACTGACACCTAGATTATTGATTAGACAGAAATAATGCTGGAAGTGCAGAGGCGTAGTAACCATTAAGGAGGTTAATACTGGTATAAAGTATTTCAGATGAAGCTGACAGTTGGCCTAACGCTCTGAACTCAATGTTTGTGATGTATTGTGCTCAGTGTAAAAAGAGAGTATAAATTAGTTATGAAGTAGAAGGTACATCCTTCTTGTTTTCAGGGACCGTGGTCTTGATGGTATTGAGCAGCACCTGGTCAGAGCTTTGCTGAATCCAGAGTCAGACAGCATACTCCTTGGTCCATTTAGCTATCAGTGAGGTGTCTCCAGAGCACAGGGGAGAAATCGAGCAGAGGAGTCTTTTCCTGCCGCCATCACGCAAGATAAGCTGATCTGGCCAGCTGAGCTCAACATTATGTACCCCCATCTTAAAATAACAGTGTAACATAAACTTAAGAGGGGAAGTAAATTGTTTTAATATCAGGAACTGAGAACATCTCCAATACTAGTTCCAATAAAGACAAACTATTGAAGTCATGATGACAAATACCAACAGAGCTTGAACAAAACAAAACCAGTATTACCTCATATTACTACTACACAACTGACACACATAGGATACTTTTAATAATATATGTCACTACAATATTCATATTGATAAATTCTGTACTTATAACTTGTAATTAAAATTGATTGTGATTCCTGGTTCCCTTTGTATTTGAATCTGGACACATATTCATTCATAACAGCAATGAATACATATTATTATTTGAAAAGTTATCAGTGACTCCTTTAAGATATCCTTTAGAGTGTTATATGTATGTGAGTGTCACAGTGTTGTCAAGTGTGGTGGAAAAAATTAAATTGTTTATCTGTCTGTTGTTGTTATGACTTACACTTCATCATACACATACCCTAGACATACAACGTAGTCATCACACTATTCCAGAATAATTCTGACTGAGGTATACATATGTGGCAGCAAGTAAGGTTATATATAATACACTACTCTTATTAGATATATATACCTTCACAGCTGATCTCAGTCAGTACACTAAGTCCCCTATACATATTTATAACATCCCACTTCACCACATATATTGGGGGCTCGCTCTTGGGATTTTGAATCTTTCCCTATTAAAAATATTGGGGGTAATTCACTTCAGGGAATATAAGAATTAAAAGGTATCCTTGGGTGGAATTAAATAAGGTTGAGCTCACGGTGCCTGTGTTGTCCATTAGATATATATTTAGAAATTGAATTGTTGGTTAGACATTGTATAAATTTACCTGATAGACAATGGCGGACCTGGCCAAGTTTCGATCTGCTGCTGTTCAGACTGCAAAAGAGTTAGGATTAGATGGGCAAGTTATGGTTGCCTATGTCACTACGGAATGTGACAAATTTATTGAACGCGAAGAAAGAAGATTAGAAAAAGAGGCCGAAAGAAAGTTAGAGGCTGAAAGGGAAATTAAGAAGTTACAATTTGAGGCTGAGGCTAAGAAATTGGAGGCAGAAAGAGAAGACAAAAGATTGGCTGCAGAAAGGGAAGAGAAGAAATTAGCTGCAGAAAGGGAAGCAGAAGAAAAAAGATTGGCTGCAGAAAGGGAAGAGAAGAAATTAGCTGCAGAAAGGGAAGCAGAAGAAAGAAGATTGGCTGCAGAAAGGGAAGAGAAGAAATTAGCTGCAGAAAGGGAAGCAGAAGAAAGAAGATTGACTGCAGAGAGGGAAGCAGAAAAGGAGGAGAAGAGATTACAAAGGGAACATGAGTTACGACTAAGGGAGTTTGAGTTTCAGGGCCATGCTCCTGAAAATGGTGCCAGTCCCTTTGCCTCTGATGCCACTGCTAGCCAAGGAGCCTCAACCTCAGCTATGAATTTTCATTTAGATCATTTTGTTGAGAAAGACGATGATATAGAGAGCTACCTAAATAGGTATGAACTATTAGCTACCACATATGGGTTAGAGAGAAAAAGGTGGAGCTTAAAGTTATCTCAGGGACTTCGTGGGGCAGCTTATGAAGTTTTTGCAAAAAAATGAGCAGAGGTGATCAGGAAAATTATGACATGCTAAAGCAGGCTCTTTTGTTAAGGTATGAAAAGAATGCAGAATTCTATAGGAAAAAATTTAGGAATGCTAAACTACTGTCAGGTGAAACCTATCACCAGTTCTCTGCACGAATAGAGACATACTTGGAGAAATGGACTTCTCTGGGGAAAACCCAAGATCTTAAGGAAATGGTCCTTATAGAGCAATTAAGAGAGTCCATGGCTCCAGACCTGAGAAAGTTTCTCATGGAACAAGGTGCAGAGAGGCTGGGTGAGTTGCTAAATGTTGCTGAAAGGTATCAAGCAGCTCAAGCAGAGGTAACAGGTAATAAAAAGAAACAAGGGGATAACTTTAGGGCACCACAGAACTTTAATAAATTTGATCCTAAGGATCAAAATAAAGGTAAGCACCAATTTGATAGGCCACGGTATGAAAATAAAAATAAATTCCCACAATTCGATGAAAGGAAATATGATGAAAGAAAATCTTTCAACCAAGGAAAAAGGTGGTGTAAAAATTGTAAGATGAACAATCATGACACTGACCATTGTAGAAGGAAACCTCCTCATTGTGCTGCTATGACATCGGGGAAAAAGGAAAAGAAGGTCAAACCTGAAGAACTACAGGAACCATACCACCCCCCAGTGTGTGAAGATGTCATCTGTAATGGTGTCACTATAAGGTGTTTATATGATACCGGTTTAGATTACGATTCCGTTGTGAGTTCTCACCTGGTGCAGGCCGATCAATACACCACAGAAACAGTGGAGATTCAAACTGCAACCAAGGATGTAGCTACCATGACACTTCCCGTCGCCCGAATAAAAGTGAAAACGCGATATGTGGAAGGAATCATAAAAGCAGCAGTGATAAATGAGCCAATCTACCCTCTAATATTGGGGTGTAGATATGTCTTCTTGGGGAATCCCAAGAGACCTGTGATATTGGCAACAGTGCAGACCAGATCACAGTCAAAAAAGGAGGAGGATAATCCCATAAATACTCACCCAGATGAGATGAGGAAGGCACAGGCTGAGGACAAAACACTCAAGCCATGTTTCAAGAAGTTGCCCAAATCTCATACACCTCCAGGCAAGGGAGAGTTTTATATGAAGAACAAACTGATATATAGGAAGGCTGGATCTGAATCCAATGGTCACGGACAGCTGGTCCTTCCCACTTCATATAGGACTAAAGTGTTGGAACTAGGGCATGCGATTCCCTTCAGTGGTCATATGGGAATCAGCGCAACAGGACAGCGAATAGCTTGTCACTATTTCTGGCCAGGAATAACTGAAGATATCAAACGATATGTAAAATCCTGTCCAGAGTGCCAACGAGTAGCACCTAAACATTGGACTGCACCAGCAACTCTGGGGGAAATGCCCATAGTGGGAACACCCTTTGAGAGAGTTGCCGTGGATCTTGTGGGACCTCTCACCCGAACCAAGAGAAGGAACAGCTACATTCTGACTCTGGTGGACACTTGTTCTATGTGGGGAGAGGCAGTAGCCCTGTCATCGATTGATTCTAAACATGTGGCAGAGGCATTGCTCACAATTTTCACAAGGTTAGGCTTTCCCAATCAAATCTTGACTGATAATGGCTCTCAGTTCAAGGGGAAACTAACTGAAGAAGTTTTCAGGATCTTCCAGGCCAAACACTTCCATTGTAGTGTGTATCATCCCCAAGGGAACGGCCAAGTGGAAAGATTTAACGGCACATTGATGTCGATCCTGAGAAAGTTGGCACACGAAAAACCAGATACATGGGACCAGTACCTGCACGCCGCCCTCTTTGCTTATAGGGAGGTACCCCATAGTTCAACCGGTATGGCCCCGGCAACATTATTGTTTGGAAGGCCAATAAAAGGTCCACTCGAAGCTTTGTTAAGAACGTGGACTGATGAAAAGGCAGAGGAAAACATTACATCTTCATACCAATATGTGAATGAGCTGACCACTCGTTTAAAAACTGGCTGGAAACTTGCCAATGAAAATTTGAAACAAGCCAGGAAGAAACATGCTGCCTATTATAACAGGAAGGCGAAAGACAGAAATTTGGCTGTGGGAGAGAAAGTACTGCTTCTTTTGCCCGGGAGTCAGAATAAGTTACAAATTGGATGGCAGGGTCCATATACAGTTTTAGAGAAGGTATCTAGAACAAATTATAAGATAGATAAGAAGGGGAAAGAAAAAATCTATCATGTGAACCTCCTGAAGAAATATTTGGAAAGAGAACATCAGGAGGAGACACACTTGTTGACCTTGTCCATCGCCATGGAGATGAAAAAGGAACCACTTTCATCATTTGAGTATCCATTACACCCCTGTGAGACAGCAGCACAGGTGAAAATCAGTACACATTTAACGAAAACTCAGAAAGAGAGAGTGCAACAGGTTCTAAATAATCATGCAGAGGTGTTAACAGACCGACCAGGGCATACAAACCTATTGGAATATGATATGAAACTGATAGACCCCACACCTGTCTGTATGAAACCATATTCGATTCCGTTTGCTAAGGAGAAAGCTTTGAAGGAAGAGATAGACTATCTATTGAAGGAGGGAATTATTTCACACAGTGAATCCTCATATAGTTCCGGTGTTGTACTCTTAAGGAAGCCCTCTGGAGAACATAGACTCTGTATAGATTACAGGAGACTGAATGCTATTACAGAAGGACAGGTGGATCCATTGCCGGATACAAATCAGCTGTTTGCCAGACTAAATAAAGCTAAATATTTCTCAAAAGTGGATCTGAGTAAAGGATACTATCAGATTCCAGTAAAGCCTGAGGTTAGACCATACCTAGCTTTTAGTACCTCAGAAGGACACTATGAGTTTAATAGATTGCCATTTGGATTGAAGAATGCGCCTAGTGTCTTCTCTAGAATGATGAGAAAATTATTGGACCCTCTGAATAATCCATGTATAACAAATTTCATGGATGATATCCTGATAGCCACAGAAACATTTGAGGAACACATTGACTCTCTGAACATGCTGTTTAATCGACTTAGGGAGGCAAATTTAACAGCCCGACCAACCAAATGTTGCGTTGGATGTAAAGAATTGGAATTTTTGGGACACACAGTTTATCAGGGAAACATGACCCCTGACCCAAAGAATTTAGAGAAACTACAGAAAGCCCCGAGACCACAAACCAAGAAGGACGTGAGATCCTTTGTCTCATTATGTGGTTTCTACCAGAAGTATATCAAAAACTTTAATTCCATATGTGCACCGTTAACTGATTTGACACGTAAAGGACATCCAGATCGCATTACATGGACACCACAATGTGAACTGACTTACCAAGAATTGAAGGAAAAGCTCACAAGTAAACCCATTTTGAAATTACCTGACTTAAGTCAAGAATTCATAGTAAGGACGGATGCAAGTAATATTGGGTTAGGTGCAACTCTACTACAGAAATCAGATGCATTGGATGGGGAATTAAGCCCAGTGGCATATGCTAGCAGAAATTGAATAAAGCTGAAATCAATTACTCAACTAGCGAAAAAGAATGTCTTGCAGTAATATGGGCAATAAAGAAATTCAATATTTATCTGTATGGGAAGGCCTTTAAGTTGCAAACAGACCACAAACCTTTATCGTTTCTAGCACAGGCTAGGCATGAGAACTCCAGGTTACTCCGATGGTCTTTACTTTTGGCTCCATATAATTTTAGCATTGAGTATATATCTGGAAAAACAAATTTGGGAGCGGATTTTTTAAGCCGCCATCCGTGTGATGAGAATCACCGTAAACCCCAGAAATAACAATAAATTTCTCTATGTGTATATAGAATAAAGGACTGACATATAATGTCTGTTTTAAGAGGGGAGATGTCGTGGAATATTCTAATCCACATATATAAATTATCAAGTAAATATAAAGCCTAATAAATACCTATAATAAATAAAGGAAGAAGAATGGTAAAGAACAGTGCTGTCACAATGACAGTACTCGAAATCCCCCTTGTTTTCTACTTCGTCGGCAAATTGTAACGCTTTCACGTTGATAGTAAAAGCCTACTGTATTATTACCCGCGTTCTTCAATGAAACGTGTGCTGTATTTCTTGCAAAAACATTGAGATACCAAGCTGAACAATGACCTAATTTTAATATTTCATTCATTCCATTTTATACACGGCGTAACTAAAGACAGATGGACTAAAGGATAGAGAGAAGGGAGAGGCATAAAGCCGAACACGTGCAACACAAAACACGCGTCGCGCGATACACAATTACTACTATCACGCGTGTAAGGCCACATGCACTAACTTTTTCGGACGGACAGTGATAAAAACACTAACCTTCCCAGAGTTAGGTTTTTAAATCCTGAAAAACTCTTATTAGAAAGATGACAATAGATGGGTTTACGTTTGAAAACATTACAGTACCCAGACAGCACATCTTCGAAACAGGAGGTAGAAGGAATTGCATATTTTGAACGCAGCATTTTAGCTCTATTAAATATATATATTTGGGTTCCTTAGGGTTTGCTGACAAAGAATATGTACAACGTTATGCAAATAGTCTAGGAATTAACAAGTTATAGCCAAAATAAAATGATGGTGCTGTCAGACAACACCCAAAATCAGAATCGCTCAGTGGTAGATTTTTTTACACCACCATTGTACGGGAAATGGGCCACAAGTTACATTTGAACTGATTGGCTGGAATGATATGTAAGGCTAAACACGATTAGTCGGACTATAAATGCTATCCTTGGTTGTTAGGGGAGACGTAGGAAGTTAAAATTTTTTCAAACACTTGTCGAAACGTGGCTCCATTGGCCAGACTCGCTGATATACTCACTTAGGAGCGTTAGTTCGAGACCACTAGTTCAAATAAGCTTGATAAAGCAACAGTGCGTTGAAGCCAGCTCATATTTTTGCTAAATAAAAGCCTGGAACATAAGCAGATGGGAATTTGTGCCAGTATTTGTGCCAGAATTCATTGCTAATCAACGTATCTGTGTTTGTTTCCATGAATTGTGGTAAGCTTGAAACATTCAGTATCTTTTAATGAAAATTGAATGTGAATTGTTAATTTATGCCTGTATATATGTGTAGTTCAGTAGCAAACATGATGTAAAGCCTATAATGCTCCAGCCTGAACAGAAGGTGTCGGAGGAAAGTAAAACTGCATGGAATGGCCAAACAGTACACTGACACCTAGATTATTGATTAGACAGAAATAATGCTGGAAGTGCAGAGGCGTAGTAACCATTAAGGAGGTTAATACTGGTATAAAGTATTTCAGATGAAGCTGACAGTTGGCCTAACGCTCTGAACTCAATGTTTGTGATGTATTGTGCTCAGTGTAAAAAGAGAGTATAAATTAGTTATGAAGTAGAAGGTACATCCTTCTTGTTTTCAGGGACCGTGGTCTTGATGGTATTGAGCAGCACCTGGTCAGAGCTTTGCTGAATCCAGAGTCGGACAGCATACTCCTTGGTCCATTTAGCTATCAGTGAGGTGTCTCCAGAGCACAGGGGAGAAATCGAGCAGAGGAGTCTTTTCCTGCCGCCATCACGCAAGATAAGCTGATCTGGCCAGCTGAGCTCAACATTATGTACCCCCATCTTAAAATAACAGTGTAACATAAACTTAAGAGGGGAAGTAAATTGTTTTAATATCAGGAACTGAGAACATCTCCAATACTAGTTCCAATAAAGACAAACTATTGAAGTCATGGTGACAAATACCAACAGAGCTTGAACAAAACAAAACCAGTATTACCTCATATTCCTACTACACAACTGACACACATAGGATACTTTTAATAATATATGTCACTACAATATTCATATTGATAAATTCTGTACTTATAACTTGTAATTAAAATTGATTGTGATTCCTGGTTCCCTTTGTATTTGAATCAGGACACATATTCATTCATAACAGCAATGAATACATATTATTATTTGAAAAGTTATCAGTGACTCCTTTAAGATATCCTTTAGAGTGTTATATGTATGTGAGTGTCACAGTGTTGTCAAGTGTGGTGGAATAAATTAAATTGTTTATCTGTCTGTTGTTGTTATGACTTACACTTCATCATACACATACCCTAGACATACAACGTAGTCATCACACTATTCCAGAATAATTCTGACTGAGGTATACATATGTGGCAGCAAGTAAGGATATATATAATACACTACTCTTATTAGATATATATACCTTCACAGCTGATCTCAGTCAGTACACTAAGTCCCCTATACATATTTATAACATCCCACTTCACCACAATATTGAGAAAACAAAAACTATGATAATTAGCAAAACAGACGATAAAACCACATTAAAGATAAGCGTAAATGGGAAAATCCTGGAACAAGTCAAGAGCTACGTATATCTTCGTCATATAATAACAGAACTTGGCAGATGTGAAACAGAAATCAAGAAGAGAATAGGAATGGCCAAAGCTACATTCAAGAACATGAAACATATACTGACATCCAAACAGTTATCTCACAAATTAAAACTGAGAATCATAAAGTGTTATATATATTCTGCATTTCTGTATGGTGCAGAAACATGGACGATGAATAAGCATTTGGAAGAAAGAATTGAGGCTCTTGAAATGTGGATATATAGAAGAATGGGGCGTATCTCATGGAAAGAGATGAAAACAAATAAGGAGGTCCTAGAAAATCTAGGTATGAAAAGAGAACTAATGAGAGAGGTCAAAGTTCGGCAGCTAAAATACTTTGGCCACATAAAAAGGCATAACACCTTGCAGAAGACCATAACAGAAGGGAGAGTTGAAGGCAAACGTGCAAGGGGAAGACAGCGCTATAAGTGGGAAGATAACATCAAGGGATGGACAGGAAAGAGTCTATCAGAGTGCACCACCAAGACAAGAGACAGAAGACGTTGGAGATCCATTACAGCCAACCTTCGTTGTGGAGATGGCAACAGATGATGAGAATGTTAAGAAGGTAATCTTAAACATCTGTGACCATGTTCATGGATTGCCTTGTCTATGTGAGATATCTTTGTATGCTGTGTCTTTTTTACAATTCCAAGTAATTCAGGCTTCAGGGACATTTCGTTGAATGGAATGTTGTTTTTGGTCAGTCAAATCTTTATTACATCTTCAGTACTTGATGAATTAGGAACTTTATCTTCTGGTGCCCCAACGTTGTGATATGAAGCATTGTCCATTATCAAACACGACGGTCTATCCAATGAAGGAAGTACATGATTCACAATCCAATCTTGAAATATCTTGCCATTCATCTCTGTATGATAATCCCTATTGTCTGTGGATTTTGAAACACATATGAGTTCAGTATTATTTAGAAGCCCATGATGGCTGCTTCCTGCATGTGCAATTATTAGGCGCTGTCCTTTGCTGCTTGGTACTAGTCTCTTAGTTGTCCCATCAGATGATTGCCATTCTCGTTCATTACTGTGGTGCGCACTGATCCAAGTTTCATCTAAATACACAAAATCATAACAATCTCTTCTCATTTCTCTGACCTCGCATAAATATTTGCTTTTCATTGCAACTATATGAGGCTTCTCACAAATAAGGTTTCTACCACCAACATATTTTCTAAAAGTGAATCCCAAACTGCTAATAGTCCTCCATAGCGTAGATTTGGAAATATCAATGTCATTATTCTTTCTTAACCAAATTTTCAATTTCCTTAAAGTCACTGCCTCATTATTGTGAAACATATTGCACATTTCTCTGCGGATCAATTCTCTGTCAAAATTATCCACCACTCTTGGCCTAATTTTCGTGTGTAAAACACTGGTATTAGAAATTTCAGATGTCGCTATCCAGCGGTGCAATGATCGTTTGCTTATCCCCAAGGCGTGAATAGTCCTCTTTTGTGGGTTTGAAATAGAATGATATAGTTTTCCTCGAGTAGCTTCATTGCAGAAATACTTAAAAATCCTATTTGTGATTTGCTGTAATGTCATAAAATGTACTCGCAGACTCATTTTTCCTACTTAACCACACAATACTTTTTGTAGACACACCTTTGATTGACAATGTGTGCGTAACACCGGATATAAACTGTTTTATGTTCAAGAAGTGCAATTTCACGAAATTTCACGCTAAAATCATGCCAATTGTTTGATAAACCAATCATGTGCAAATGAGGTCGTATAATTTACTGTAGACATTTCAATATGTGTGTGTGTGATGTGTGTTGGCAAGTAGGATTTTGATATTATATCGCAAAGAAATGAAAATTGAAACCAATGGCCGCATTTTAATGAAAAATGTAATTCATAGGGTCTATACCATTTCAAATTCACACACAAAATTTCACTTATATGCGTTATATATTCGCTGAGATATAGCATTTTGAAGTTGGGCAAAGCTAGTGAAACGTGCTATAGAAGCAGCTAAGTCAGTATTTCTTGGAGAATCGCATGTATCCTGCGTCATGGGTGGTGTTAAGTCGGTATTTTTTGGTGCAGCGCATGAATCCTTACGTTATATGTTCAATTCAGTAGGTATTGTTTTGTGCAGTTCAATGATTCCTGTGTTATAGAAGTGCGCACGAGAAAATACAAAACTATTAACGGACTATATGGCGTGCCGTAGAGTGCCCGGGCATCTGTAATTAGACAAAGAAAGAACACGACTATTGCTCCCTCAGGCATGTCGTACAAGGCTGCTAATATGAGGTTAAGCAAGGCTCTGGCAACCTCACCATGTCAAACAAATCGCTGAAGAAACAATTGCTGCAAGACCACGTGACTGCTTTGTGCTGGCTGCCTGCAAGGGGCCAGCTGTAGTGGTGGATCCATGCTCCGTAGGGAGCGGAACGGAAAACAATGAAGATGATGATGATTAAAAGACTATGTAGATTTGGGATGGCTTACATATATGGCTTCAATGTATTTCTCTCCCACCCCACATTTTGTATGCAGCACAGTCAGTGATCAAACTCCACCAATGACAACTGATGCTCCACCAGTGATAACTGATGCTCCACCAGTGATAACTGATGCTCCACCAGTGACAACTGATGCTCCACCAGTGTATTCACCCATTACCATTCAGTTCCCAATAGAGCATAGGCCTTCGACAAACGCCTGCCAAGTCGTCCTGTCACGTGACATTAGATTCAATATCTCCCTCACCATTTTTATTTCTATTACCAGTTCTCTTCTCCATGTGATTTCTGTCTGCCTCTGCCAGAACAAGGACTGCTTGGTAGTGGTATCAACAGGTTTCCTTAAATGTTTGTCTTTTCATAGCCTGCGTCTTCTTGTCTATAGTTCCATTGGCATTTCTGTGGCTCTTGTCATCAGTTCCACGTGGGTCACCTTGTCGTACCATGTCAATCCTTCTAATTCCATAATTTTTTAGATCTTTTGCCAAAGGTCTTCTGTATTTACTTGTACCTGTGTATGCTTCTACGCAAATCTATCACAACAGTTCACAGCCAAGATGTGTTTTGCCAGTGGTCTGCAAGATTGACATAATGTCACATGTGCAGAGACGCAACATAAAAAAGTTGCTGTTATAGAAGGCTCTTTGTTTTTCATACTGAGAAGCATCACAGTGGTTTCAAGTGGGCTGTACTTCAAAATGCTTTCCGTGATTCAGAAATTACCAACACATTTTCAATCGCCAGCACCAAAGCACTCCATTGATACACGTTTTTGAAAGACTAGAAGACAACAGCGTTACTCATTGAGTTCCGACTGATGTAAACAAACACGACTCGTGCAAAATATTTTCAATAATCATTCAGTATTTTCACATGAAAGTTGGTGGTTTACCGTACACATTAATTAAGGTGCAGAATACAGTAAATAAGGCAACAAAAACAAATATTTGACTGAAACACTTGCATAAAATATGAATTCCTCAGAGAAATGTGTTGCATTTACTTATGATAATATGTACAAACATGTTATGTGGAATTAGGTGTACTACAGAAGGTAACGATGTGTTTCTATGTGTATTTAAAATGTAATCTAGCTTTCTTAGATTTTTATCATCTTAAATACTATATCAATAAACACAATATCAGTGTCATTTGATGAACTTATTGTTTCATATGTAACAAAAATAAGTTTTACTGTCATTTATTTATTGAAATAAATATGTCCTACTATTCGTCCTACTTTTTGTCCTAGTTTTTCATTAAAATGTCCTCCTTTTCATGGCAAAAAAGTGAACATTGTCCTGCTTTTCGAGTTGAACGATATGGTAAACCTATGCTATGGGCAATGGCGTACTAATGGCCCAAGGTGACAGCCAGGAGAGGGGTGCCATCGGATACTATTGTGACTGGACTGAACTGCTTCAAAATCTACTTACAAGCATAATATATTTTTCTGTGTTTATTTGTGGGGGGGGGGGGGGGCCAAAGGAAGGATCCGCCCTATGTGCCAAATACTGTAAGTTCGCCCCTTACTATGGCACTACTTTTACCTGTATCCCCATCTAGGTCATGTGATGGCAAAGTGTCAAATGACATGCGGGACCTAAAGATGCAGCAATAGAGAATGCAGTCAGCGACCCATAGCTTGACTGCTTGCGTCAGGGTCAGCGAACCAGAGCTGACCAAGACCCTACTCCACCTCCACGTGGTGGTCCTGGAAACAGGCTGCATCACTGCAGTCTGGCTGAGAGAGTAGGGATCGAAGAGGGAAGGCAAACCCGGTCCCAAAAAATGCCGTGCTGAAGTCGGATGTGTCGGCTGAAAGGCGCAGATATCGCAGCTCCGGTGTAAACAGACACAACGCAACCAACGTCCTTTTCAGGACGAACGAGGAAGAAGAAGATGAGATGCGCAAATAAACGAATCAAGCCTGGTTGACTGACTGCAATGTTTGATATTACCCATGTTTTAAAAACTGTCTATGTCATTTCTCCTGAAGCCAGTTCACCTGTACCCAACGTTCTCATCTATAAGCTTCCTGTGGTTTAGTCAAGCACAAGAAAACATAGTTACATATTTGCCGGATGCATTCGTGCATGTGAAATATGTTTTGAAATGCTTTTTTGTCGTTCTACCTGCCTGATTCTGACCTCGTTTGATTTTCTTGCAGCAGACAACATTAATTATTCTGCACATTTCAACCAGGAATATTCTCTGACCCGTAGTTAGGACAGTCTGTAATCTATATAACCTAACCTAAATGGTTTAAATGAAGAACAGTGGGCCGTGTTCTTCGATGTCATCCTGGTAAGTCGCCAACGTCGTTAGGGTTAGGATTAAAGTTAGGGTTAGGATTAAAGTTATGGTTTAGGTTTAGAAAATCTAAACATAACCCTTACCCCTTTTTACTGCGTCTCTGAATTACTAGCAATAACCCGTCAAACTTGACGGGTTTTTAATTATGTGTGCTGTTTCCGTTCCCGGATGAGCAGATAGAAGTACATTCTTAGAGTGTATTTGGTTTCTTTCCATTATACAGTGTAATCAAAATGATCATGAACACTGTCATTTGAACGCTTTTCTTTGTTGATTGTAACTATTTTCGGGAGAGTATATATAATGGAAACAACACAATTTTTCAACACGGTTGCATTCTTCAGCTGTGACCAACGTATACACGGCGAGAATTATGTTAGTTTAGATTCAATTTAAAAGATCTTTGATGACAACATTTCGTGTGAAAGTGCGTGGATTGTTTTCAAAGAGTGTTCCCTGATAATAAGTGGTTTTAACAAAAGCTTTCAAGTTTTCATGATTTGGACATCGGGTGAGGGCTCATGCACACCAATTTTTACGCACTTTTTCTTTGTCCAGCGATACTAATTTCGTGAAAGAATTATAAAAAAAAAAAAACAAAAAAAAAACCAAAGTATTTGTTTTATATAACAGCCACGCCGCGCAAGTTGCACACCGTGCGTTGCGCACTTTTTTTTTCTGGCGCGAGTTACTATTTTGAGTGTGACCGACCGACGTAACATAAATCGGTAATTATGTTAGTTGGGATATTTTAAGGCCATATCGAACAGGCGGTCCAATATTCTTGGTTTCAGCCAACTAAATTCACCCGTGTGTTACCGGGGCCCGAAAGGGGAGCAAAGAATAGTAACACTGCACCCTACCACGCATGTCGTAAAAGGCGACTAAGGAGGGTATGGGCATGGGGCTGTTTACCCCATCCCGTAAAAACTTCGCACAGTGGGCTGATCACCTGCTTGCCAACCAATCTGATTACGGAAACAATGATAGATTGTTTGGTCTGTTTTTGTTCCACAAAGACGCCACTAGGCGTGGTGGAAACAGCGATAGATTGATCAATTTGTTGTTGCCCTAAGACGCCACTAGGCGTACTGGCCACATACTGCTTTGCCGGTTGATGGCTAAGGATGGAAGAAGAAGAAGAAGCCAACTAAATTGCTAATTTCTCTTCTACCCCCATTAATATGGAAGTGATGACAAAATCCAGACAAGTGCCAGTGGATCTAGAGATGAGAAGAAGACGCTGGCGATTGACAGAACACACACTAAGGAAACATGTGGATAGTATTACGAGGCAGCTTTGTTCTTGAATCTCCACGGTCGGAGAGGTAGAGCTACACCGAACACCACACGGAGAAGAGATCTGAAGACAGAAATGAAAGGAATGAGGAAGCCATGGTGAGACCTTGAACTAACCTGTCAGACTTGACACGAGTTTCTTAAAAGCCTATGCTCCGTGGGGAACTAAAGGATGATGAATAAATGACATTGCTGTTGGTTTTAATTTTTATTTTTCTGTAACCTAAACTTGTCTGGATGGGTCGTGACTGACGTATAATCTGTTTCCAGTCTGCTTAAACGTGTTAGGTCAGGTGTATCTGAAAATCATCATCATAACCCTCCCCTCCCAAAGGAGCATAGGACTTCAACAAACACATGCCAAGTAAATCTGGAAGTTCTCCTAAAAGAAAGAAGGTTAGTCAGCAACACAGACTCCTTTCGGCTTTCTCTGTGTTGCATCATACGCCTCCCTGCGAGAGGACCTTCCCCTGTCTTGGATGGCTGTGTGTTATTTTCCTTAATTGACTTGTCCATGTTTGTTGAAGTTTTTTGTGGTTTAAATTTTTTACAGGATGGGGTAACCAGCCCCATGCCCAACCCTCCTTAGTCGCTTTCTACGAATTGCATGGAAGGGAACAGTGTTACTATTCTTTGCTCCCCTTTCGGGCCCCGGTAACACACGGGTGATCTGAAAATAGCTGTTCCATCAATAGACCTGTATTCGGTGATCGTTGTTGTTGTTGTTGATGATGTGTAGGTGTGTCTGCGTCCTTTTTTTTGTAGATGCTGTTTTACTTGCAACTCACTGCGCTAGTTCAGAAATTTGTTTAATAAAGTAGGCGACATAGATGGGTTTTATAACATTATGCACTGAAGGCATTCTACATTTGCTAATCAGGATGGTCTGACGTCATGGATATTGAAATTTTTGCATAATTGTTAACAGAAAGCTGCCTTCACTGGTGCCTATACATTGAAGCGATAAGGCAGCTTGAGTACCCTGCCAACCCCCAGAGCTCTGCCAACGGGAGTTTTACTCCTGGCAGGTTCTACCAAGCTGGACAGGTCTACGCGGGTAGGGGTCAGGCTAAAGCTGGCACCCTGTCCTTCAGGTTGGGGGTTTTAGCACAGGGCCGACACCCCTGTCTATGTTAAAAAACAAATTCGTCACGGACACAGCAATGAATGAAAAAAAGCTTTGATGCGGGACGGACATCCGGAGTCTGAGGCTCGTATGACTGACAGTGGTGAATGCCGAAAGGAAGACATTGTCATGAAAACGGATGCCCTGATCGCAAAACACGAAACCAGAATTGGATTCTGGAACGTCAGAACTATGAATGAGGCAGGAAAACTGAGGCAGATCACAACAGAAATGAGGAACTACAGATTAGATATCCTGGGAATAAGTAAGAGCAGATGGACCGGGACAGGTATAATGAAAACAGCAACAGGAGAAACAGTACTTTACTCCGGAAGAATGATGGACAGCACAATGAAGGCGAAGCCATTATCCTAAAGAAAAGAATAGAACGGTCATTACTGGAATGGAAAGTGATCAACAACAGACTGATAAGAACAAGATTGAGAGAGAGATTCACCAACATCACAATAATACAATGCTATGCGCCAACAAATGATAGCGATGAAGAGGTCAAGGGCGAATTCTATCAAAAGCTACAACAGGACAAGGAAACCGCACGTAGATGTGGTAAAGTGGGATATTATAAATATTTATAGGGGACTTAGTGTACTGACTGAGATCAGCTGTGAAGGTATCTGTATCTAATAAGGGTAGTGTATTACAGATGACCTTACTTGCTACCACATATTTATACCTCAGTCAGAATTATTCTGGAATATTGTGATGACTACGTTGAATGTCTAGGGTATGTATATGATGAAGTGTAAGTCACAACAACAACAGACAGATAAACAATTTAATTTATTCCACCACACGTGACAACACTGTGACACTCACACACATGTAACACTCTATAAGACTATTCTTAAATGAGGCACTGGTAAATTTTCAAATATAAATATGTATTAATTACTGTCACTAATATATATGTGTCCTGATTCAAATACAAAGTGAACCAGGAATCACAATCAATTTTAATTACAAGTTATATGTACAGAATTTATCAATATGAATCTGGTAGTGACATATCTTATTAATATTATCCTATGTGTGTCAGTTGTGTAGTAGTAATATGAGGTAATACTGGTTTTGTTTTTTTCAAGCTATGTTGTTATTTGTCATCATGACTTCAAGTGTTTGTTTCTGTTGGAACTAGTATTGGAGATGTTCTCAGTTCCTTTCATTAAAACAATTAATTTCCCCTCTTGTTTTTATACAATGTCAGTTTACGATGGGGTTACATAATGTTGAGCTCCGCTGGCCACATAGGCTTATCTTTCGTGATGGCGGCAGGAAAAGACTCCTCTGCTCGATTGCTCCCCTGTGTTATGGAGACACCTCACTGTTTGCTATATGGACCAAGGAGTATGCTGTCCGCCTCTGGATTCAGCAAAGCTCTGACCAGGTGCTGCTCAATAGCTTTAGGACCACAGTCCCACAATTCATGGAAATAATACAGAATTACGTTGACTGGCACTGAATATAACACAATTTCGATCTGCCGATGTCCCAGGCTTTTATTTAGAAAAATATGCACTGGCGCTCAACGCACTGGTTCTGTAGTAAGTTTATTTGAACATGTGGTGGTGACCTGACGCCTCTGATTGACTATATTCGCGGGTCTAACCAATCGTGCCATGTTTACCCAATCGTTTGAAAAAAGTACTCTTACTCCCGTTTCCCCTGACAACAAAAGATAGTATTTATAGCCCGACTAATCGTGTTTAGCCTTACATTTACTGCGCTCCAATCAAATCGGATTTAACATGGAGACCCATTTCCCGTACAATGGTGGGGTGAAAATCTGCCACTGAGCGATTCTGATTTGGGTGTTGTCTGACATCCCTCACTATTTCTTTTGGCTATAATTTGGTAATTCCTAGACTATTTGCGTAACGTTTAACATATTCTTTGTCAGCAAGTCCTAAGGAACCCAAATATACAAATTTAAAGGAGCTAAGTGGCTTCGTTCAAAATATGCATTTTCTACTACCTCCTGTTCACTTCGAATACGATGTGGTGTCTGGGTACTGTAATGTTTTCAAACGTAAACAAGTATAATGTCATATTTCCTAATAAGAATTTTCAGGTTTTTAAAAACTGACTCTCGTATGGGTAGTGTTGTTTATCACTGTCGATTTGAAAAAAGCTAGTGCATGTGGCCTTATACGCGTGATGGTAGTAATTGTGTATCGCGCGACTGTGGTAGTATTGCCTGCATTCCGGCTTTCAGCCCCTCCCTTTCTTTCTATCTTTAGTCCATCTGTCTTTCGTTTATGGTAACGTAGTGTATAAAATGACATGAATGGAATTTTAAATCTAGGTCATCTTGCGTATCTCAAGGTTTTTCTTAGAAAGGCAGTACACGTTTTATCGTAGAAAGCGGGTATTGAAGCAGTAGGCTTTTACTATCAACGTGAAACGTTACAATTTGCAGACGAAGTAGAAAACAAGGGGGATTTCGAGTACGGTCATTGTGACAGCACTGTTCTTTACCATTCTTCTTTCCTTTTATTGAAGTTATTTGTTAGGCTTTACATTTACGTTTTAATTTATATATGTGGATTAGAATATTTCACGACATCTCCCCTCTTAAAACAGACATCTTATGTCAGTCCTTTATTCTATATACACATAGATAAATGTAAGTCAACTTGACTTTACTCTGCTGTAGTGCTATCATGGTTTTATGTAGTTGGGTCCATTCAGAGTAAGCACTACTCATGAAATCTGCCTCAGACCTCTACAACCAATAATATTTTTCGGTTATGTTACTGAACAGCCGCAAGTGTGACTGCTTGTCTTAATGCTGCTTCACAACCCGTATTCACCATTTCTCTTCTCTGAGTCTGCACAATGACATGTCCAGAGAACATTAGATTTTCCTCAAAATGTACGTTATGAGGAGATAACATATACCTGGTGATAGCAGAGTTTTCGTAGTGGATCCCATAATCTTATTAGCCTGTATGAAACATTCGGAATATCCTCAATCAAAGAGGCAACTCAGGGATTCATTACGTTCCTCCGAATTGTTTACATCCAACAATTTTGTCTGATCTCAGGTTTTACTGGAATCTGATAGTAGCCTTTACTCAGATCCACTTTTGAGAAATATTTAGCTTTATTTAGTCTGGCAAACAACTGATTTGTATCCGGCAATGGATCCACCTGTCCTTCTGTAATAGCATTCAGTCTCCTGTAATCTATACAGAGTCTATGTTCTCCAGAGGGCTTCCTTAAGAGTACAACACCGGAACTATACGAAGATTCACTGTGTGAAATAATTCCTTCCTTCAACAAATAGTCTATCTCTTCCTTCAAAGCTTTCTCCTTAGCAAAAGGAATCGAATATGGTTTCATACAGACAGGTGTGGGGTCTATCAGCTTCATATCATATTCCAATAAGTTTGTATGTCCTGGTCGGTCTGTTAACACCTTCGTATGAGTATCTAGAACCTGTTGTACTCTCTCTTTCTGAGTTTTCGTTAAATGTGTACTGATTTTCACCTGTGCCGCTGTCTCACAGGGGTGTAATGGATATTCAAATGATGAAAGTGGTTCCTTTTTCATCTCCCTGGCAATGGACAAGGTCAACAAGTGTGTCTCTTCCTGATGTTCTCTTTCCAAATATTTCTTCAGGAGATTCACATGATAGATTTTTTCTTTCCCCTTCTTATCTATCTTATAATTTGTTCTAGACACCTTCTCTAGAACTGTATATGGACCTTGCCATCCAATCTGTAACTTATTCTGACTACCGGGGAGAAGAAGCAGTACCTTCTCTCCCACAGCCAAATCTCTGTCTTTAACTTTTCTGTTACAATAGGCAGCATGTTTCTTCCTGGCTTGTTTCAAATTTTCATTGGCAAGTTTCCAGCCAGTTTTTAAACGAGTGGTCAGCTCATTCACATATTGGTATGAGGATGTAATATTTTCCTCTGCCTTTTCGTCAGTCCACGTTCTTAACAGCGCTTCATATGGACCTTTAATTTTGTGGACCTATTTGTCCATGCACCGGTATGGTCTCTTCCACTCGAAGCGCTATAGTGATGATTTTTCTTCCCAGAATTATCAGTCACAAAACGACCGCTACCAATTCTTCTCTTGGGGCTGTCTCCCCACTTAAAATTCTTGATGAGAGATTTCCTCTCTACATCCTCTTCCTCCAGTTTGTTTAAGTCCGATTGAGGGATTTTCGGCTTATCCTGGGGTAAGACATCTTTTTGCACTCTCCGCATAGTGGCCATTGTAAAACAGTTAAGTGAAGCTTGTCCGTGAAAAGGGGCTTCCTATTCCACTTGGTCCACTTTATCAAATTTATTTCTCTTTTTATTTTCAGGTCTAAGTTTGCCCTTTGACGTGTCCAGGTCCTGATCAATGTTCCCACTTGTGGGTGTTCCCTCATGTGCTATGCTACACCTTTCTACAAAATTCTCAATGTCCCATCTTGCTTTGGGCCAATAATAATTGTGCGCCACCTTTTGGATGATGGTACCTATTTTCTCATGGTCCCCATCTGGTTTCACATGTAGGCTCCTTATTAAGTCTGCCCTATATCTTTTAGGAAGTACCAGCTGTCCCTGACCTTTGGATCTAGCTCCAGTCTTCCTATACATCAGCTTGTTTTTCATGTAAAAATCTCCCTTGCCTGGAGTTGTATGACAAGTTGACAATTTCCTAAAACAAGGCTTAAGGGTCTTATCCCCAGCCTGTGCCTTCCTCATCTCTTCTGGAGTGGTATTTAACATAATATCCTCCTCCTGTCTTGAGATCGACCTGACCTGAAGGGTGGCCATAACTATAGGGTTCCTTCTGCAACGGTCAGTGTCATGATTGTTCATCTTACAATTTTTACACCACCTTTTTCCTTGGCTGAAAGATTTTCTTTCATCATATTTCCTTTCATCGAATTGTGGGGTTTTATTTTTATTGTCATACCGTGGCCTATCAAATTGGTGCTTACCTTTGTTTTGATCTCTAGGATCAAATTTATTAAAGTTCTGTGGTGCCCTAAAATTATCCACCTGTTTCTTCTTATTACCTGATACTTCTGCCTGAGCTGCTTGATACCTTTCAGCAACATTTAGCAACTCACCCAGCCTCTCTGCACCTTGTTCCATGAGAAACTTTCTCAGGTCTGGAGCCATGGACTCTCTTAGTTGTTCTATAAGGATCATTTCCTTAAGATCTTGGGTTTTCCCCAGAGAAGTCCATTTCTCCAAGTATGTCTCTAACCGTGCAGAGAACTGGTGATAGGTTTCACCTGACAGTAGTTTAGCATTCCTAAATTTTTTCCTATAAAATTCTGCGTTCTTTTCATATCTTAACAAAAGAGCCTGCTTTAGCATGTCATAATTTTCCTGATCACCTCTGCTCATTTTGGCAAAAACTTCATAAGCTGCACCACGAAGACCTTGAGATAACTTTAAGCTCCACCTTTCTCTCTCTAACCCATATGTGGTAGCTAATAGTTCATATCTATTTAGATAGCTCTCAATATCATCGTCTTTCTCAACGAAATGATCTAAATGAAAATTCATAGCTGAGGTTGAGGCTCCCTGACTAGCAGTGGCATCAGAGGTAAAGGGACTGGCACCATTTTCAGGAGCATGGCCTTGAAACTCAAACTCCCTTAGTCGTAACTCATGTTCCCTTTGTAATCTCTTCTCCTCCTTTTCTGCTTCCCTCTCTGCAGTCAATCTTCTTTCTTCTGCAGCCTGTCTTCTTTCCTCGGCTTTCAATGCTTAGCCTCTTTGTCAGCCTCAATCTGCAACCTCTTAGTCTCAGCCTCAGCCTCAAATTGTAACCTCTTAATTTCTTTTTCAGCCTCTATTCTCTTATCTTCGGCCAATCTTTCAGATTCTAATTTTCTTTCGGCCTCTTTTTCTAATCTTCTTTCTTCCCGTTCAATATATTTGTCACATTCAGCAGTGACATAAGCAATCATAATTTGTCCGTCCATTCCTAACTCTTTCGCAGTCTGTACAGCAGCAGATCGAAATTTTGCCAAGTCGGCCATTGTCTAACATGCAATTGTAACAATTCAATCTATCAATAATTATCTAAGAACACTACAGGCACTGAGAGCTCAACGTTATTTATTTCCACCCAAGGATACCTTTTAATTCTTATTATTCCCAATATCTATAACAGGAGAAAGTTCAATATCCCGGGAGCGAGACCCCAATATATGTGGTAAAGTGGGATATTATAAATATTTATAGGGACTTAGTGTAGTGACTGAGATCAGCTGTGAAGGTATCTGTATCTAATAAGGGTAGTGTATTACAGATGACCTTACTTGCTACCACATATTTATACCTCAGTCAGAATTATTCTGGAATATTGTGATGACTACGTTGAATGTCTAGGGTATGTATATGATGATGAAGTGTAAGTCACAACAACAACAGACAGATAAACAATTTAATTTATTCCACCACACGTGACAACACTGTGACACTCACACACATGTAACACTCTATAAGACTATTCTTAAATGAGGCACTGGTAAATTTTCAAATATAAATATGTATTAATTACTGTCACTAATATATATGTGTCCTGATTCAAATACAAAGTGAACCAGGAATCACAATCAATTTTAATTACAAGTTATATGTACAGAATTTATCAATATGAATCTGGTAGTGACATATCTTATTAATATTATCCTATGTGTGTCAGTTGTGTAGTAGTAATATGAGGTAATACTGGTTTTGTTTTTTCAAGCTATGTTGTTATTTGTCATCATGACTTCAAGTGTTTGTTTCTGTTGGAACTAGTATTGGAGATGTTTTCAGTTCCTTTCATTAAAACAATTAATTTCCCCTCTTATTTTTATACAATGTCAGTTTACGATGGGGTTACATAATGTTGAGCTCCGCTGGCCACATAGGCTTATCTTTCGTGATGGCGGCAGGAAAAGACTCCTCTGCTCGATTGCTCCCCTGTGTTATGGAGACACCTCGCTGTTTGCTATATGGACCAAGGTGTATGCTGTCCGCCTCTGGATTCAGCAAAGCTCTGACCAGGTGCTGCTCAATAGCTTTAGGACCACAGTCCCACAATTCATGGAAATAATACAGAATTACGTTGACTGGCACTGAATATAACACAATTTCGATCTGCCGATGTCCCAGGCTTTTATTTAGAAAAATATGCACTGGCGCTCAACGCACTGGTTCTGTAGTAAGTTTATTTGAACATGTGGTGGTGACCTGACGCCTTTGATTGACTATATTCGCGGGTCTAACCAATCGTGCCATGTTTACCCAATCGTTTGAAAAAAAGTACTCTTACTCCCGTTTCTCCTGACAACAAAAGATAGTATTTATAGCCCGACTAATCGTGTTTAGCCTTACATTTATTGCGCTCCAATCAAATCGGATTTAACATGGAGACCCATTTCCCGTACAATGGTGGGGTGAAAATCTGCCACTGAGCGATTCTGATTTGGGTGTTGTCTGACATCCCTCACTATTTCTTTTGGCTATAATTTGGTAATTCCTAGACTATTTGCGTAACGTTTAACATATTCTTTGTCAGCAAGTCCTAAGGAACCCAAATATACAAATTTAAAGGAGCTAAGTGGCTTCGTTCAAAATATGCATTTTCTACTACCTCCTGTTCACTTCGAATACGATGTGGTGTCTGGGTACTGTAATGTTTTCAAACGTAAACCAGTATAATGTCATATTTCCTAATAAGAATTTTCAGGTTTTTAAAAACTGACTCTCGTATGGGTAGTGTTGTTTATCACTGTCGATTTGAAAAAAGCTAGTGCATGTGGCCTTACACGCGTGATGGTAGTAATTGTGTATCGCGCGACTGTGGTAGTATTGCCTGCGTTCCGGCTTTCAGCCCCTCCCTTTCTTTCTATCTTTAGTCCATCTGTCTTTCGTTTATGGTAACGTAGTGTATAAAATGACATGAATGGAATTTTAAATCTAGGTCATCTTGCGTATCTCAAGGTTTTTCTTAGAAAGGCAGTACACGTTTTATCGTAGAAAGCGGGTATTGAAGCAGTAGGCTTTTACTATCAACGTGAAACGTTACAATTTGCAGACGAAGTAGAAAACAAGGGGGATTTCGAGTACGGTCATTGTGACAGCACTGTTCTTTACCATTCTTCTTTCCTTTTATTGAAGTTATTTGTTAGGCTTTACATTTACGTTTTAATTTATATATGTGGATTAGAATATTTCACGACATCTCCCCTCTTAAAACAGACATCTTATGTCAGTCCTTTATTCTATATACACATAGATAAATGTAAGTCAACTTGACTTTACTCTGCTGTTGTGCTATCATGGTTTTATGTAGTTGGGTCCATTCAGAATAAGCACTACTCATGAAATCTGCCTCAGACCTCTACAACCAATAATATTTTTCGGTTATGTTACTGAACAGCCGCAAGTGTGACTGCTTGTCTTAATGCTGCTTCACAACCCGTATTCACCATTTCTCTTCTCTGAGTCTGCACAATGACATGTCCAGAGAACATTAGATTTTCCTCAAAATGTACGTTATGAGGAGATAACATATACCTGGTGATAGCAGAGTTTTCGTAGTGGATCCCATAATCTTCTTATTAGCCTGTATGAAACATTCGGAATATCCTCAATCAAAGAGGCAACTCAGGGATTCATTACGTTCCTCCGAATTGTTTACATCCAACAATTTTGTCTGATCTCAGGTTTTACTGGAATCTAATAGTAGCCTTTACTCAGATCCACTTTTGAGAAATATTTAGCTTTATTTAGTCTGGCAAACAACTGATTTGTATCCGGCAATGGATCCACCTGTCCTTCTGTAATAGCATTCAGTCTCCTGTAATCTATACAGAGTCTATGTTCTCCAGAGGGCTTCCTTAAGAGTACAACACCGGAACTATACGAAGATTCACTGTGTGAAATAATTCCTTCCTTCAACAAATAGTCTATCTCTTCCTTCAAAGCTTTCTCCTCAGCAAAAGGAATCGAATATGGTTTCATACAGACAGGTGTGGGGTCTATCAGCTTCATATCATATTCCAATAAGTTTGTATGTTCTGGTCGGTCTGTTAACACCTTCGTATGAGTATCTAGAACCTGTTGCACTCTCTCTTTCTGAGTTTTCGTTAAATGTGTACTGATTTTCACCTGTGCCGCTGTCTCACAGGGGTGTAATGGATATTCAAATGATGAAAGTGGTTCCTTTTTCATCTCCCTGGCAATGGACAAGGTCAACAAGTGTGTCTCTTCCTGATGTTCTCTTTCCAAATATTTCTTCAGGAGATTCACATGATAGATTTTTTCTTTCCCCTTCTTATCTATCTTATAATTTGTTCTAGACACCTTCTCTAGAACTGTATATGGACCTTGCCATCCAATCTGTAACTTATTCTGACTACCGGGGAGAAGAAGCAGTACCTTCTCTCCCACAGCCAAATCTCTGTCTTTAGCTTTTCTGTTATAATAGGCAGCATGTTTCTTCCTGGCTTGTTTCAAATTTTCATTGGCAAGTTTCCAGCCAGTTTTTAAACGAGTGGTCAGCTCATTCACATATTGGTATGAGGATGTAATATTTTCCTCTGCCTTTTCGTCAGTCCACGTTCTTAACAGCGCTTCATATGGACCTTTAATTTTGTGGACCTATTTGTCCATGCACCGGTATGGTCCCTTCCACTCGAAGCGCTATAGTGATGATTTTTCTTCCCAGAATTATCAGTCACAAAACGACCGCTACCAATTCTTCTCTTGGGGCTGTCTCCCCACTTAAAATTCTTGATGAGAGATTTCCTCTCTACATCCTCTTCCTCCAGTTTGTTTAAGTCCGATTGAGGGATTTTCGGCTTATCCTGGGGTAAGACATCTTTTTGCACTCTCCGCATAGTGGCCATTGTAAAACAGTTAAGTGAAGCTTGTCCGTGAAAAGGGGCTTCCCATTCCACTTGGTCCACTTTATCAAATTTATTTCTCTTTTTATTTTCAGGTCTAAGTTTGCCCTTTGGCGTGTCCAGTGTTGCATGGTGGTTTGCTCTGAACAATGTTCCATGTGATATGAATAAAACAATTATAAATTTATGGCCATTGTTTTTTCTTTGATATGTTAGTTTTTTTTATTCAGTGATAGTGCATCGTGCCTTCGATGGAAGCTTAAGCGAATGCGGGGATGGAAGATTCCGAACAATACTTGAACCTTGGAATACGATTGATTTGATAAGTCATTTCATTGAGTCCATACATTTAATTCACAGTTGTACACACAGGATGATCATTTCAAATAGGAGTAGAACATAAGTCCATATAAGTCATGCATAAATTAATCAATAACGTAGACTGCTGGTTTACGTGTCAATGTCCGTTTAAGGATACAATGCAGTATTGTCGTCAGAACATCACAGCTATATGCACGCGCAGCTAGACATGGCTACCTGCCGACAGTGAGACTGCGAGTCTGAATATTTCATATGAATTTGACGATTATTCTTCTCCTTCTGAGAATTCTAGTTAAATACTAACCTCCATAAATTTCCCTCTCATATAGAGTTCTAGGACTGACCCTGATCCATCAAAAAATGCATATATAAATGGCTATATCATGCCATTGAATTGGAAGGTTAGAAAAACGCAGCTATTCAGCTTGGCGGTCAAGTAACAAAGGGTAGCGTTTCTTACTTACCGACTGTGACCCAAACAACGCTATACACGTCATAATCGATCGTGTATGGAGCGTTCAATAATTGAAACATCTATCGCAATATATTAAATGCCTTAACCTTTACAATTGCACGTCTGATAACTTTTAGCAGACGGCGTTAATATCATATACCGTAACATCCAGGTCCTGATCAATGTTCCCACTTGTGGGTGTTCCCTCATGTGCTATGCTACACCTTTCTACAAAATTCTCAATGTCCCATCTTGCTTTGGGCCAATAATAATTGTGAGCCACCTTTTGAATGATGGTACCTATCTTCTCATGGTCCCCATCTGGTTTCACATGTAGGCTCCTTATTAAGTCTGCCCTATATCTTTTAGGAAGTACCAGCTGTCCCTGACCTTTGGATCTAGCTCCAGTCTTCCTATACATCAGCTTGTTTTTCATGTAAAAATTTCCCTTGCCTGGAGTTGTATGACAAGTTGACAATTTCCTAAAACAAGGCTTAAGGGTCTTATCCCCAGCCTGTGCCTTCCTCATCTCTTCTGGAGTGGTATTTAACATAATATCCTCCTCCTGTCTTGAGATCGACCTGACCTGAAGGGTGGCCATAACTATAGGGTTCCTTCTGCAACGGTCAGTGTCATGATTGTTCATCTTACAATTTTTACACCACCTTTTTCCTTGGCTGAAAGATTTTCTTTCATCATATTTCCTTTCATCGAATTGTGGGGTTTTATTTTTATTGTCATACCGTGGCCTATCAAATTGGTGCTTACCTTTGTTTTGATCTCTAGGATCAAATTTATTAAAGTTCTGTGGTGCCCTAAAATTATCCACCTGTTTCTTCTTATTACCTGATACTTCTGCCTGAGCTGCTTGATACCTTTCAGCAACATTTAGCAACTCACCCAGCCTCTCTGCACCTTGTTCCATGAGAAACTTTCTCAGGTCTGGAGCCATGGACTCTCTTAGTTGTTCTATAAGGATCATTTCCTTAAGATCTTGGGTTTTCCCCAGAGAAGTCCATTTCTCCAAGTATGTCTCTAACCGTGCAGAGAACTGGTGATAGGTTTCACCTGACAGTAGTTTAGCATTCCTAAATTTTTTCCTATAAAATTCTGCGTTCTTTTCATATCTTAACAAAAGAGCCTGCTTTAGCATGTCATAATTTTCCTGATCACCTCTGCTCATTTTGGCAAAAACTTCATAAGCTGCACCACGAAGACCTTGAGATAACTTTAAGCTCCACCTTTCTCTCTCTAACCCATATGTGGTAGCTAATAGTTCATATCTATTTAGATAGCTCTCAATATCATCGTCTTTCTCAACGAAATGATCTAAATGAAAATTCATAGCTGAGGTTGAGGCTCCCTGACTAGCAGTGGCATCAGAGGTAAAGGGACTGGCACCATTTTCAGGAGCATGGCCTTGAAACTCAAACTCCCTTAGTCGTAACTCATGTTCCCTTTGTAATCTCTTCTCCTCCTTTTCTGCTTCCCTCTCTGCAGTCAATCTTCTTTCTTCTGCAGCCTGTCTTCTTTCCTCGGCTTCCAATGCTTTAGCCTCTTTGTCAGCCTCAATCTGCAACCTCTTAGTCTCAGCCTCAGCCTCAAATTGTAACCTCTTAATTTCTTTTTCAGCCTCTAATCTCTTATCTTCGGCCAATCTTTCAGATTCTAATTTTCTTTCGGCCTCTTTTTCTAATCTTCTTTCTTCCCGTTCAATATATTTGTCACATTCAGCAGTGACATAAGCAATCATAATTTGTCCGTCCATTCCTAACTCTTTCGCAGTCTGTACAGCAGCAGATCGAAATTTTGCCAAGTCGGCCATTGTCTAACATGCAATTGTAACAATTCAATCTATCAATAATTATCTAAGAACACTACAGGCACTGAGAGCTCAACGTTATTTATTTCCACCCAAGGATACCTTTTAATTCTTATTATTCCCAATATCTATAACAGGAGAAAGTTCAATATCCCGGGAGCGAGACCCCAATATATGTGGTAAAGTGGGATATTATAAATATTTATAGGGACTTAGTGTAGTGACTGAGATCAGCTGTGAAGGTATCTGTATCTAATAAGGGTAGTGTATTACAGATGACCTTACTTGCTACCACATATTTATACCTCAGTCAGAATTATTCTGGAATATTGTGATGACTACGTTGAATGTCTAGGGTATGTATATGATGAAGTGTAAGTCACAACAACAACAGACAGATAAACAATTTAATTTATTCCACCACACGTGACAACACTGTGACACTCACACACATGTAACACTCTATAAGACTATTCTTAAATGAGGCACTGGTAAATTTTCAAATATAAATATGTATTAATTACTGTCACTAATATATATGTGTCCTGATTCAAATACAAAGTGAACCAGGAATCACAATCAATTTTAATTACAAGTTATATGTACAGAATTTATCAATATGAATCTGGTAGTGACATATCTTATTAATATTATCCTATGTGTGTCAGTTGTGTAGTAGTAATATGAGGTAATACTGGTTTTGTTTTTTCAAGCTATGTTGTTATTTGTCATCATGACTTCAAGTGTTTGTTTCTGTTGGAACTAGTATTGGAGATGTTCTCAGTTCCTTTCATTAAAACAATTAATTTCCCCTCTTATTTTTATACAATGTCAGTTTACGATGGGGTTACATAATGTTGAGCTCCGCTGGCCACATAGGCTTATCTTTCGTGATGGCGGCAGGAAAAGACTCCTCTGCTCGATTGCTCCCCTGTGTTATGGAGACACCTCGCTGTTTGCTATATGGACCAAGGAGTATGCTGTCCGCCTCTGGATTCAGCAAAGCTCTGACCAGGTGCTGCTCAATAGCTTTAGGACCACAGTCCCACAATTCATGGAAATAATACAGAATTACGTTGACTGGCACTGAATATAACACAATTTCGATCTGCCGATGTCCCAGGCTTTTATTTAGAAAAATATGCACTGGCGCTCAACGCACTGGTTCTGTAGTAAGTTTATTTGAACATGTGGTGGTGACCTGACGCCTTTGATTGACTATATTCGCGGGTCTAACTAATCGTGCCATGTTTACCCAATCGTTTGAAAAAAGTACTCTTACTCCCGTTTCCCCTGACAACAAAAGATAGTATTTATAGCCCGACTAATCGTGTTTAGCCTTACATTTATTGCGCTCCAATCAAATCGGATTTAACATGGAGACCCATTTCCCGTACAATGGTGGGGTGAAAATCTGCCACTGAGCGATTCTGATTTGGGTGTTGTCTGACATCCCTCACTATTTCTTTTGGCTATAATTTGGTAATTCCTAGACTATTTGCGTAACGTTTAACATATTCTTTGTCAGCAAGTCCTAAGGAACCCAAATATACAAATTTAAAGGAGCTAAGTGGCTTCGTTCAAAATATGCATTTTCTACTACCTCCTGTTCACTTCGAATACGATGTGGTGTCTGGGTACTGTAATGTTTTCAAACGTAAACCAGTATAATGTCATATTTCCTAATAAGAATTTTCAGGTTTTTTAAAAACTGACTCTCGTATGGGTAGTGTTGTTTATCACTGTCGATTTGAAAAAAGCTAGTGCATGTGGCCTTACACGCGTGATGGTAGTAATTGTGTATCGCGCGACTGTGGTAGTATTGCCTGCGTTCCGGCTTTCAGCCCCTCCCTTTCTTTCTATCTTTAGTCCATCTGTCTTTCGTTTATGGTAACGTAGTGTATAAAATGACATGAATGGAATTTTAAATCTAGGTCATCTTGCGTATCTCAAGGTTTTTCTTAGAAAGGCAGTACACGTTTTATCGTAGAAAGCGGGTATTGAAGCAGTAGGCTTTTACTATCAACGTGAAACGTTACAATTTGCAGACGAAGTAGAAAACAAGGGGGATTTCGAGTACGGTCATTGTGACAGCACTGTTCTTTACCATTCTTCTTTCCTTTTATTGAAGTTATTTGTTAGGCTTTACATTTACGTTTTAATTTATATATGTGGATTAGAATATTTCACGACAGTAAATATGATCTTAGTATAGTAATGGGTGACCTCAGTACGAAATACATATAATACAATACATATAATGAAAGAGTAATGGGGAAATACGGAAGCTGAACAGCAAGCGAGAATGGGGATAAACTAATAAGCTTCTGCAGCATTAACAACTTGGTCATTGGAGGAACACTTTTTCTACACAGCGATTTTCACACATTAACATGGGAATCACCATGTCGTGAAACATTGTAAATCCACATATATAAATTAAAAGGTAAATGTAAAGCCTAACACATAGATTCAATAAAAGGGAAAGAAGAATGGTAAAGAACAGTGCTGTCACAATGACTGTACTCGAGATCCCCCTTTTTCTACTTCGTCTGCATATTGAAACGCTTTCACGTTTGATAGTAAAGCCTATAGCAGCATACACGCTTTTCTAACAATAAAACGTGTACTGTATTTCTTAGAAAACCTTGAGATACGCAAGCTGATTAATGACCTAGATTAATACTAGCATTAATTTCATTTTATACACTGCGTAATGAAAAGACAGATGAACTTAGGGTAGAGAGAGAGAGGGCTGAACGGAGGAACGCCGGCAACACTAACACGCGTCTCGCGATATAAAATTAATGCCACCCCAAGCGTAAGGCATGAAGCACTAACTTTTTTTCAAATAGACAGTGATAAAAAACACTACAAATACGAGGGTTAGGTTTAAAAACCTGTTTAATGCTTATTAGTAAACATGACATTATACTGTTTTATGTCTGAAAGCCTGACAGTACCGAGACACCACATCGTATCGAAGTGAACGGGAGGTAGAAGAAAATGCATATTTTGAACGCAGCCACTTAGCTCCATTAAATTTATATATTTGGGTTCCTTAGGACTTGCTGACAAAGAATATGTTAAGTGTTACGCAAATAGTCTAGGAATTAACAAATTATAGCCAAAAGAAAATAGTGAGGGTGTCTGACAGCACCAAATCATTATCGCACAGTGGCATGTTTTGAAACCACCATTTTACGGGAAATAGGCCACCATGTTAAATCCGATTTGATTGGCGGGAATGATATGTCAGGCTAAACATGATTAGTCGGACTGCAAATACTATTTTTGGTTGATAGGGGAAACGT
The DNA here is from genome assembly GCA_024509875.1 of Oreohelix idahoensis. NCBI lineage: Eukaryota > Metazoa > Mollusca > Gastropoda > Stylommatophora > Oreohelicidae > Oreohelix > Oreohelix idahoensis. Next base: position 36,881 of record JAMPIV010006843.1, read on the forward strand.
AAGAAGGGTAAATTTTTTCAAAAGCTTTCGTAAACATGGTCCTATTGGCTAGACCCGTGGATATAGTCAATTAGGAGCGTCTGTTCAGTGCCACATTTTAAAATAAACTTACTAAGAAACAGTGCGTTGAGAACCAGCTCATATTTTTCTAAATAAAAGCCTGGGACAGAGGCGGATCGGAATTTGTGCCATAATTCATCGCCAGTCAACGTATTTGTTTATTATTTCCATGAATTGTGGTAAGATTGACATATTTGATATCTTTTTGATGAAAATTGAATGTGAATTGATACTTTATGTCTGTATATGTGTGTGGTTCAGTAGCAAACATGAGGCAAAGCCTAATTATTGCTCCAACCTGAACAAAACTTGTCGGAGAGAAGTATATCTGCATGGGATCGCCAAATAGTACACTGACACCTATCTTATTGACTAGAAGGAACTAATGCTGGAATTGCAGAGGCGTAGTAACCATTAGGGGAGAAGAATACTGGTGTAAATTGTTACAGATGAAGCTAGCAGTTGGCCTACCGCTCTGAACTCAGTGTTTGTTATGTATTGTGTTCAGTGTGGAAATAGATTATAAATTAGTTCTGAAGTAGGAGGTACAACCTTCTTGTTTCAGGGACCGTGGTCCTAACTTATTGAAGCAGCACCTGGTCTGAGTTTTGCTGAATCCAGAGGCTGATAGCATACCCCTTGATCCAGATAGAGACCAGTGGGGTGTCTCAAGAACTCAGTGAAGCAAGCGAGCAGAGGAGACTGTTTCCTGCCGCCATCACAGAAGATGAGATTCTGTGGCCAGAGCAGCTCAACATTATGTGCCCCCCTCTAAAATTGACAGTAGATTAATTAAGGAGGGACAATAAATTGTTTCAAATGACAGGAACTGTGAACTTTTCCCAATACGATTTCCACCATAAGCAAACACTTGAAGTCATGATGATAAACAACAAACTAGCTTGAAAAAGCCAGTATTACCTCATAGTACTACTTCACAACTTACACACATAGAATAATAATAATAAAATATGTCAATACAAAGATCATATCGAAAAATGGTGTACATACAAATTGTAATTACATTTGATTGTGATTCCTGGTTCACTGTGTAGTTGAATCAGGATATCTATTATTGAAAGGAATTAATACATATATTTTTAAACTTTAACACTTGACTAATTTAAGATAGTCTTATAGAGTGGTATATGTGTGTGAGTGTCACAGTGTTGTAAAGTGTTGTGGAATAAATTAAATTGTTTATCTGTCTGTTGTTGTTGTGACTTACACTTCATCATTATCATAACCCTAGACATTCAGCGTAGTCATCACAATATTCCAGAATAATTCTGACTGAGGTATAAATGTGGTAGCAAGTAAGGTCATCTGTAATACACCACACTTATTAGATACATATACCTTCACAGCTGATCTCAGTCATTACACTAAGTCCCCTATAAATATTTATATCATTCCACATTACCACATATATTGGGGTCTCGCTCCCGGGATATTGAACTTTCTCCTATTATATATATTGGGAATAATAAAAATTTAAAAGGTATCCTTGGGTGAAAATAAATAGGGTTGAGCTCTCAGTGCTTGTGGTTGTCCTTAGTTAACTAGACATAGATAAAATTGTTTGGTTAAATATTTTATACATTTACCTGTTAGAAAATGGCGGACCTGGCCAAATTTCGATCTGCTGCTGTGCAGACTGCTAAAGAGTTAGGAATGGACGGGCAAGTTATGATTGCTTATGTCACCACTGAATGTGACAAATTTATTGAACGTGAAGAAAGAAAATTTGAAGCTGAAAGAAAGTTAGAGGCGGAAAAAGAAATTAAGAGGCTGCAGATTGAGGCTGACAAAGAGGCTAGAGCATTGGAGGCAGATAGGGAAATAAAGAGGCTCCAGTTAGAAGAAAAAAAAGGCAGAAAGGGAAGCCGAGGAAAAAAGATTGGCTGCAGAAAGGGAAGCCGAGGACAGAAGACAGGCTGCAGAAAGGGAAGACAAGCGATTAGCTGCAGAAAGGGAAGCAGAAGATAAAAGATTACAAAGGGAACATGAGTTACGACTAAGGGAGTTTGAGTTTCAAGGCCATGCTCCTGAAAATGGTGCCAGTCCCTTTACCTCCGATGCTAATGCTAGTCAGGGAGCCTCAACCTCAGCTATGAATTTTCATTTAGATCATTTTGTTGAGAAAGACGATGATATTGAGAGCTATCTAAATAGATATGAACTATTAGCTACCACGTATGGGTTAGAGAGAGAAAGGTGGAGCTTAAAGTTATCTCAAGGACTTCGTGGTGCAGCTTATGAAGTTTTTGCCAAAATGAGCAGAAATGATCAAGAAAATTATGACATGCTAAAGCAGGCTCTTTTGTTAAGATATGAAAAGAATGGAGAATTTTATAGAAAAAAATTTAGGAATGCTAAACTACTGTCAGGTGAAACCTATCACCAGTTCTCTGCACGGTTAGAGACATACTTGGAGAAATGGACTTCTCTGGGGAAAACCCAAGATCTTAAGGAAATGATCCTTATAGAACAACTAAGAGAGTCCATGGCTCCAGACCTGAGAAAGTTTCTCATGGAACAAGGTGCAGAGAGACTGGGTGAGTTACTAAATGTCGCTGAAAGGTATCAAGCAGCTCAAGCAGAGGTAACAGGTAACAAAAGGAAACAGGTAGACTATTTTAAGGCACCACAAAACTTTGATACATTTGATCCTAGAGATCAGAACAAAGGTAAGCACAGTTTGATAGGCCACGTTATGACAATAAAAATAAAACCCAACAATTCGATGAAAGGTAATTTGATGAAAGAAAATCTTTCAACCAAAACAGGAGGTGGTGTAAAAATTGTAAGATGAACAATCATGACACTGACCGTTGCAGAAGGAACCCTATAGTTATGGCCACCCTTCAGGTCAGGTCAACCTCAAGACAGGAGGAGGATATTCTGATAGATACCACTCCAGATGAGATGAGGAAGGCACAGGCTGGGGATAAGACCCTCAAGCCTTGTTTCAGGAAATTGTCAACTTGTCATACAACTCCAGGCAAGGGAGATTTTTACATGAAAAACAAGTTGATTTACAGGAAGGCCGGAACTAGATCCAATGGTCACGGACAGTTGGTTCTTCCAAAGACATATAGGGCAGAATTAATAAGGAGCCTACATGTGAAACAAGATGGGGACCATGAGAAAATTGGTACCATCATCCAAAAGGTGGCTCACAATTATTATTGGCCCAAGGCAAGGTGGGACATTGTGAATTTTGTAGAAAGGTGTAGCATAGCACATGAGGGAACACCCACAAGTGGGAACATTGATCAGGACCTGGACACGCCACGGGGCAAACTTAGGCCTGACAATAAAAAGAATAATAAAGTGGACCAAGTGGAATGGGAAGCCCCTTTTCACGGACAAGCTTCAATTAACTGTTTTACAATGGCCACTATGCAGAGAGTGCAAAAAGATGTCTTACCCCAGGATAAGCCGAAAATCCCTCAATCGGACTTAAACAAACTGGAGGAAGAGGATGTAGAGAGGAAATCTCTCATCAAGAATTTTAAGTGGGGAGAAAGCCCCAAGAGAAGAATTGGTAGCGGTCGATTTGTGTATGATAATTCTGGGAAGAAAAATCATCACTATAGAGCTTCGAGTGGAAGAGACCATACCGGTGCATGGACAAATAGGTCCACAAAATTAAAGGTCCATATGAAGCGCTGTTAAGAACGTGGACTGATGAAAAGGCAGAATAAAATATTACATCCTCATACCAATATGTGAATGAGCTGACCACTCGTTTAAAAACTGGCTGGAAACTTGCCAATGAAAATTTGAAACAAGCCAGGAAAAAACATGCTGCCTATTACAACAGGAAAGCTAAAGACAGAGATTTGGCTGTGGGAGAGAAGGTACTGCTTCTTCTACCCGGTAGTCAAAATAAGTTAAAAATTGGATGGCAAGGTCCATATACAGTTCTAGAGAAGGTGTCTAGAACCAATTATAAGATAGATAAGAAGGGGAAAGAAAAAATCTATCATGTGAATCTCCTGAAGAAATACTTGGAAAGAGAAAATCAGGAAGAGACACACTTGTTGACCTTGTCCATTGCAATGGAGATGAAAAAGGAACCACTTTCATCATTTGAATATCCATTACACCCCTGTGAGACAGCGGCACAGGTGAAAATCAGTACACATTTAACGAAAAATCAGAAAGAGAGAGTAAAACAGGTTCTAGATAATCATACAGAGGTGTTAACGGACCGACCGGGGCATACAAACTTATTGGAATATGATATGAAACTGATAGACCCCACACCTGTCTGTATGAAACCCTATTCGATTCCTTTTGCTAAGGAGAAAGCTTTGAAGGAAGAGATAGACTATTTGTTGAAGGAAGGAATTATTTCACACAGTGAATCTTCGTATAGTTCCAGTGTGGTGCTCTTAAGGAAACCCTCTGGAGAACATAGACTCTGTATAGATTACAGGAGACTGAATGCTATCACAGAAGGACAGGTGGATCCATTGCCGGATACAAATCAGTTGTTTGCCAGGCTAAATAAAGCTAAATATTTCTCAAAAGTGGATCTGAGTAAAGGATACTATCAGATTCCAGTAAAGCCTGAGGTTAGACCATACCTAGCTTTTAGTACCTCAGAGGGGCACTATGAGTTTAACAGATTGCCATTTGGATTGAAGAATGCGCCTAGTGTCTTCTCTAGAATGAGGAAAAAATTATTGGATCCACTCCACAACTCAGATCTCACCATATAGATCAACTCCTCATAACGTACAATTTGAGGAACATCTAATCTTCTCTGGACATGTCGTTGAGCAGACTCAGAGAAAAAAAATGGTGAATATTGATTGCTAAGCAGTAGTAAGACAAGCCGTAACACTTGCAGCTGTACAGTAACATATCTGAAATGAGTTCTTGGATTGCAGAGGTCTGGGGCAGATTTCTTGAGTCGTGCCTACTTTGAATTGACCCACCTGCATTAATCCATGATAAACATAAAATTAGCGAATCTGGGAGCGGATTTTCTAAGCCGCCATCCGTGTGATGAGAATCACCATAAGCCCCAGAAATAATAATAAATTTCTCTATGTGTATATAGAATTATAGACTGACATATAACGTCTGTTTTAAGAGGGGAGAATTTGTGGTGAAACATTCTAAATCCACATATATAAATTAAAAGGTAAATGTAAAGCCTAACACATAGATTCAATAAAAGGGAAAGAAGAATGGTAAAGAACAGTGCTGTCACAATGACTGTACACAAGATCCCCCTTTTTCTACTTCGTCTGCATATTGAAACGCTTTCACGTTTGATAGTAAAGCTTATAGCAGCATACACGCCTTTCTAACAATAAAACGTGTACTGCATTTCTTAGAAAACCTTGAGATACGCAAGCTGATTAATGACCTAGATTAATACTAGCATTAATTTCATTTTATACACTGCGTAATGAAAAGACAGATGAACTTAGGGTAGAGAGAGAGAGGGCTGAACGGAGGAACGCCGGCAACACTAACACGCGTCTCGCGATATAAAATTAATGCCACCCCAAGCGTAAGGCATGAAGCACTAACTTTTTTTTCAAATAGACAGTGATAAAAAACACTACAAATACGAGGGTTAGGTTTAAAAAACCTGTTTAATGCTTATTAGTAAACATGACATTATACTGTTTTATGTCTGAAAGCCTGACAGTACCGAGACACCACATCGTATCGAAGTGAACGGGAGGTAGAAGAAAATGCATATTTTGAACGCAGCCACTTAGCTCCATTAAATTTATATATTTGGGTTCCTTAGGACTTGCTGACAAAGAATATGTTAAGTGTTACGCAAATAGTCTAGGAATTAACAAATTATAGCCAAAAGAAAATAGTGAGGGTGTCTGACAGCACCAAATCATAATCGCACAGTGGCATGTTTTGAAACCACCATTTTACGGGAAATAGGCCACCATGTTAAATCCGATTTGATTGGCGGGAATGATATGTAAGGCTAAACATGATTAGTCGGACTGCAAATACTATTTTTGGTTGTTAGGGGAAACGTAAGAAGGGTAAATTTTTTCAAAAGCTTTCGTAAACATGGTCCTATTGGCTAGACCCGTGGATATAGTCAATTAGGAGCGTCTGTTCAGTGCCACATTTTAAAATAAACTTACTAAGAAACAGTGCGTTGAGAACCAGCTCATATTTTTCTAAATAAAAGCCTGGGACAGAGGCGGATCGGAATTTGTGCCATAATTCATCGCCAGTCAACGTATTTGTTTATTATTTCCATGAATTGTGGTAAGATTGACATATTTGATATCTTTTTGATGAAAATTGAATGTGAATTGATACTTTATGTCTGTATATGTGTGTGGTTCAGTAGCAAACATGAGGCAAAGCCTAATTATTGCTCCAACCTGAACAAAACTTGTCGGAGAGAAGTATATCTGCATGGGATCGCCAAATAGTACACTGACACCTATCTTATTGACTAGAAGGAACTAATGCTGGAATTGCAGAGGCGTAGTAACCATTAGGGGAGAAGAATACTGGTGTAAATTGTTTCAGATGAAGCTAGCAGTTGGCCTACCGCTCTGAACTCAGTGTTTGTTATGTATTGTGTTCAGTGTGGAAATAGATTATAAATTAGTTCTGAAGTAGGAGGTACAACCTTCTTGTTTCAGGGACCGTGGTCCTAACTTATTGAAGCAGCACCTGGTCTGAGTTTTGCTGAATCCAGAGGCTGATAGCATACCCCTTGATCCAGATAGCGACCAGTGAGGTGTCTCAAGAACTCAGTGAAGCAAGCGAGCAGAGGAGACTGTTTCCTGCCGCCATCACAGAAGATGAGATTCTGTGGCCAGAGCAGCTCAATCCTATGTGCCCCCCTCTAAAATTGACAGTAGATTAATTAAGGAGGGACAATAAATTGTTTCAAATGACAGGAACTGTGAACTTTTCCCAATACGATTTCCACCATAAGCAAACACTTGAAGTCATGATGATAAACAACAAACTAGCTTGAAAAAGCCAGTATTACCTCATAGTACTACTTCACAACTTACACACATAGAATAATAATAATAAAATATGTCAATACAAAGATCATATCGAAAAATGGTGTACATACAAATTGTAATTACATTTGATTGTGATTCCTGGTTCACTGTGTAGTTGAATCAGGATATCTATTATTGAAAGGAATTAATACATATATTTTTAAACTTTAACACTTGACTAATTTAAGATAGTCTTATAGAGTGTTATATGTGTGTGAGTGTCCTGTGTTGTAAAGTGTTGTGGAATAAATTAAATTGTTTATCTGTCTGTTGTTGTTGTGACTTACACTTCATCATTATCATAACCCTAGACATTCAGCGTAGTCATCACAATATTCCAGAATAATTCTGACTGAGGTATAAATGTGGTAGCAAGTAAGGTCATCTGTAATACACCACACTTATTAGATACAGATACCTTCACAGCTGATCTCAGTCATTACACTAAGTCCCCTATAAATATTTATATCATCCCACATTACCACACACCAGACGACCGGGACAGACACCATACAGACCACATTATGATCAATGGTAGATGGAGGCTGATGCGTGATGCCATATGATGATGGATGGTATCCGCATGTCTGGTTTTGTGTGGTGTGCAGATGTGTTCAGTCAAAACAATGTTCATACAAAAATAACAGGGCAATCCACATAGGACGTCAGTAAACTCACGACGTATAAAGTCAATGATTCTTGTAACAGCCGTTGACGTTTTTCTTCATTATTTATTGTGGACGCCACAGTGACAAAAATGGTTACGCGAATATGTAGACACATCAAACAGTCATTATCACAGCAACATTCAATACAGCAATAGACGGTAGACAGCATTACAATGATGAGTCAGATGCATGTTATATTTCAAAGTGCTGTAAATGTAGTCAGGTGAAAAACTCCATCCTTTTCTATAACAGCCAGGAGATAACCAGATATATGAGATCAGTTCACTCTCCTTAGTCTGACTTCAGCAAGACAGACACGTCTGCCGAAGTATAAATAATGTCCTCAAAAATATCCTCTAGATAATAAAGGTTTTTCAAACCTAGTTCATTTAACAAAGTAGCAAGTAATGGTCCTTGGTACCTGCATCAACCGATGCAGTACACAATACAGCGACATGTGAGCTAGGAAAACATCTCGTGACGACGACTTTCGAAGACAGGCGATGAACCAGAAATCGTTCACGACCAAAAATCGATAGAGTTAATGAAAATGTTAATTTACCTTGCCTTCCGGAAATACACAGAAATATTATGCCTCCCGGCATGTGCAAATACACTAGAGGTATTATCTCGAATAAACGAAATATCCATAAGAGGACTCTCACATTCCTGACAGAACAAAAAAAATAGCGGAGATCCCCTCTTCAACGAGGCATCTCTTTCGCCATTCCAAATCGCTCACTCCACTAGTGGTGGGCGGAAACCGATCGACCAAGAAGCAAGACAAGTCATGCGCAGTCCAGCGCAAAATGACCACAGCTCAAACTTAACTGCATTCGATACCAACGCGAGAAGACAAATGCTTACCGAGAAAAGTGACTATAAATTTCAAGCAGTTGTTGCCCTTGCGTTATAAAATAGATATTGAAATAAAACGATGTTGCGAGAATTTATCACGCAACATATCACCACCTCCTCCCGATAAAAAAAAAATGTGGAACATATATTTTTTTTTCAATATCAAAGTGCATGCGATAAGCGGCTCAAAACGCACGAATTATGCGCTGATAATTAACTAAATTGCCAAACAATAGGCTAATTATAGAGTGTCTGGTGAGGATATACCTCAACAGAAAAAATAAATATGTCTCAAAAAATATTCACATCGGGGAGGTGTCACCAACACACATCACGTTAGCATGTAAACACAATATACGTATGCAAGTTACTATAATCATCATTAAACAGCATACTCTAATATTGTCTTTAAAAATGGATGTACAAATCTGATAGGAAAATTTAAATAGTACATTCTTTGACATGTAATGACATAAGTACATAGTAAAGTTAAACTACATGACGATCCAGGACATATGCTCTGGTATTCCGAGGGTAAGTACACAATCTAGAACTCGTCATGCTTGATACTAGTAAGGTAAGTCCTCAGCTCAACAATGACATTCTGAGAAAGTACAAGCAATATAATGCTAATTAATAACTAATATGCTTCATAAGGTACAATACATTATTAATAATTGTGGCTGTTTAGTAAACTAACGGCCCTTATATTAACTACTCAGTCCTCCTCTATCATCTTAAAAAACGAACAGAAGAAGATGATAACAAAGCACGATGGTGTGTACATATAAAGTGAGTACAGATGTGCTAATCTATTGTAGAAATATAGGTGTGTTATGACTCTGTAATATATGGAAATATAGGACAGAAGTATTAGTTGGAGTCATGTGGGCATCTAGACAAAATGTCAGCCATCACATTATCCGCACCACGGATAGCTCGTACCGTGAAGTGAAAAGGTTGAAGAGCTATAGCATATCGAGTGGATCTCGAACTCTTCAAATTCTTAGTCTGAATAGCTGTAAGAGCTTTCTGATCAGTCTCTAGAATGAAATGTGCGCCCAGGAGGAATCTTTGTAGTTTTAGAATTGACCAAACCATCGCTAACAACTCACGGTCTAAAACCGAGTAGTTCCTCTCTGCCGCATTTAGTTTTCTAGAAATGTACATAACAGGATGCAGAGTATTTGCATATTCTTGCATCAGTGCTGCTCCAATCCCAGTGGATGAAGCATCACTCCGAAGAACAAAAGTCCTATCAAGAGTAGGTAATCTTAAGATGGGAGGAGAAGAAAATATATTCTTGATTTGGTCTAGTGAAGATTGGCATTCTTCAGACCAACGGACCAGATTAGGCGAACCTTTCTTCAACAATGTTGATAGAGGTGCCATGATCGAAGATAAATTTGGAATAAATCTCCCATAAAATTGAATTAAACCTAAGAGACTCCTAACTTGTTTCTTCGTTTTAGGAACAGAGATGTTCAGTATTTTGGAAGTATTGTGGTCTTCTGTCTTCAAGAGACCATGACCAACACGATGACCCAGGAAAGAGATTTCACCAAAACCAACAAAAGCTTTAGAAGGTTTTGCTGTCAAATTATTCTCACGTAGAGTGGACAGTAAGTCATATAACCCTAAATAGTGATCTTCCCAGGTATCACTGAAGAGACAGATGTCATCTAAGTATGCGATGACATCCGAACGATGTGACAGAATTCGACGCATCATGCGAACGAAAGTGGCAGGGGCGTTCATGAGACCAAAAGGCATAACATTCCATTGAAATAGACCCCTAGGTGTAGAAAAAGCAGTAAGAGGTTTGGCATGCTCTGCTAAAGGCACTTGCCAATAACCTTTAGACAAGTCAAGTTTAGTGAAGAATCTAGAATTAGAAAGTCTAATCAGTAGATCTTCTAACAAAGGCATCGGTTCAGCGTCGAACTTTGTGACCTGATTCAATTTGCGATAATCAACACAAATTCGTATGTTCTTATCCTTCTTCCGGACAATAACCATGGAAGAAGAATATGGTGAAGTCGATGGTTCAATTATATTTAATTGAATCATTTCATCCAATTCCTTTTCCACTTGCGACTGAAAGTGTATAGGAATAGGATACGGCCTAACCCTAATTGGATTATTGTCGGTAAGGATTATGTCATGTTCTATGACATCTGTGTGTCCAGGAATGTCAGTGAGAACATCCTGAAATGTTTGTAACATCGACGAGACTTGTCGATGTTCGTCACCAGAAAGATTAGGAGAAACAGAAACGTTTTTCCAAGATTCCGTGGAATGTAATGGAACCACTGGAAGGGGAAGGTTGACATCAGAGAAGGTAGCTTCCTCATCCTGTATGACAGACAGTGATGAATAATGACCGTGAGGTGCAGGAGCATCATCCGTTGCCTGGAAAATAGGCAGCAAATAGTCCGGACGTTCGTGAAATTCCGAAAGCATGTTTATGTGGAAAGTTTTATGCTTTCCATCAATATCGACCACATAGTCAACATCGGAAATCCGAGAGACTATTGCATACGGACCTTTCCATGCAATAAGAAGTCTATTTTCCCTACTGGGGAGTAGGACGAATGCTTTGTCACCTGGACAAAGTTGTCGTAGACATCTATTCTTGTTAGCAAACTGCCTTGCCTTCTCTTTAGCAATTTCTGATGAAGCAGTTGCTAGCTTACATGCCTCAATGATCTTTTGTCTAAGAGCAATGACATACTCATATGAGGATTGAGTTTCATCGCTAATATCATCGGCAGTGATGAGATCGTGTAATAAAGACATAGGGCCGCGTGGACGCGCGCCAAAGACAAGTTCGAAGGGAGAAAATCCTGTGTGTTCATTAGGGACTTCTCTATAGGCAAAGAGAGCCGCGGGTAAAACCCTGTCCCAATCTTGAGGATGATCTTCAGTTATCTTACCAAGCAAAGTCTTGAGCGTTCTATTCAGACGCTCAACTAACCCATTAGACATAGGATGGTAGATACTACTGAGAGATCGTTCAATATGTAAGGTAGACATTACCTGTGACATAGTGTCAGATATGAGTTGAGTGCCATGGTCTGACAATATTTCTCTGGGGAACCCCAAGCGAGAAAATATCAACCAAAGAGCATCTGCGATATCTGTAGTAGATATGCTCTTAAGAGGAATAGCCTCTGGCCAACGTGTGCACATATCGACACATGTAAGGATAAACTGATGTCCTCTGGCCGACTTGACCTTAAAAGGGCCAATAATATCTATGGCCATTTTCTGAAACGGCCGAATAGGAATGTCAGCAGCCTGGATAGGCGCAGCATGTCGTGGTCCTCTAGATTTGACCTCCTGACATACCTTGCATGATCGGCAGTAAATACGAATTTCCTTATTGACAAAAGGCCAAAAGAAAGCCGCAAGGACTCTCGACTTCGTACGGGAAAAACCCATATGTCCAGCACATTGCGAGTCATGAGCATGTTGCAATATTTGCACTCTCATGCTCTTGGGAACAAGAATTTGCGAATGTGCCGACGTAGTCGAATCTTGTACCATACGTACAAGTACGCCGTTTCTCATTGCAATCCAAGATTTTCTATTTGTATCCTGATTCGGATCACCTTTCTTCGCAAGAACGAAGAATTTTTTTAAAGAAGGATCTTCTTCTTGCAATTTTATGAAAGAGTCACGAGTAATCACTAAGTGACTATCTTGGCTATCAACTTCATTATCACTATTCAGTGAAGTTTCGGGTGTTTGTAGAGCTTGTGCTCTTGTAACTACTGCATTTGTAGCTTGCATGTTATTATCTTCCCAAGCAGCAATCTGCTGTGGGGTACACTCCCTAACTCCGTGAATACGACCAATAATAAGGTCCGCAATAGGATTAGGTAAGAGACAAGCATGCACATCTCCAGTAAAGAAAGGAGTGGCAATGCGAATTACAGCAGTAGGATATTTTTCTAGAGTGCCGCCAAATGTGACACATTTAATAACCCTTCCTGTAGCACAAGATGGATCTACAAGCGATTGTCTAACACCAATAGTGGTGCATCCGGAATCGAAAAGTAGTGAGACCGGAGTATCATTAACAAGACCCTTATGTAGAATTAAAGAACCCCTCCCGTCATGCGCAACAGCAGCAGGAAGAGCGGGAAGTGGGTGACCACAACTCAAAGTAGTTATGGTACCCGGTTCGAATAAAGTACTGCATTGGGGGCATTTGTTTGCTCTCTCAAAGTCAAAAGCAGAACCAGTGACAGCGTCAAAGTTTTTACTATCAACAACATGATTACAGGCTCCCTCAGTTTCCTGTTGTACAGCATTAGCCTGCTGATATCTCTTTTTTTTGTGTTGAGATCTACCCCGACTATTATTACCTCTGAAGTTATCAAAGTTATTATTATCTCTGCAGTTATTATTGTCTCTATTGTATTTGTTATCCTGGTTCGAATTCCAGTTTCCACGATTACTATCATGTTCACATTGATGCGAACATCTATTTGTTTGGTTCTGAGGTCTTCGGCAGGAATAACCTCTATTACCATATCCTCTTTTGAAATGCTTATAATTATTAGGGTGATAGTAACGAGTACTATCAGGTTGTCTCCAATTCTTCGAAGAAGAATCACCATGAAATTGATTTCCATGATTTTGACAGAAATTACCGCTACTCTTTCTATCAAAATTTTGTTGGAATCTACGAGCAAAGTTTTGGCCATACGGAGCTGCCGAAGCAACTGGTAAACCTTCTTTCACCTTAGAGTTACCCATGGTTATGTGTGGGTGCGCAGTTACGTATTGGCAACAGAAATCTTCCATTTCTTTTATTGTTTTAGGTTTACGTTCATGAAGGAAAGCAAGGAAAGACTCATTGACAGACGACATGACTTTGTCTCTAAGTATTAAGTCCATAAGTCCTTCATAAGTTTTTTCCGTCTTAGATAGTTCAACCCATCGTGAGAAAGTAATGCGTATTCTTGCAATAAACTCGGAGAATTCAACTCCATTTTCAGGTAACATGTTTTTAAATTGTAGACGATAGCCGTCTTCGTTAAGCTGATATTTCTTTAACAAAGCGGCCCTGACAACCTCATAATTGTTCTTGTCAGGTTCATCCACCATATTTAATATACTTAGAGCTTTACCTGTCAGTATCCCTGATAACTGATAAACATATTTTGCTTTGTCTATGTTATGAGCTGTACATGCTTGTTCAAATCTGTCCAGATAGAACATTATGTCATCGCTGGAAGGACTAAATGTTGGTAACTTAATCTTAAAAGTATCATTATTAGCCTTACCAGAAGATGAACCCTTGTTTGAATCATTACCATTACTCATGCTTGTCAATTTCAATTTTTCCAACTCTAAAGCTAAGACCTTTTCTTCATGTTCCATTTTTGCTTTCTCTTTCCTCTCATCAGACTCTCTCTGTAATCTTCTTTCCTCAGCCTGAGCCTCTTTTTGAAGTCTTTCATTTTCAGCTTCTTTTTCAAGTCTTTTATTTTCAGCCTCTTTTTCAAGTCTTTTATTTTCAGCTTCTTTTTCAAGTCTTTTATTTTCAGCCTCTTTTTCAAGTCTTTTATTCTCAGCCTCTTTTTGAAGTCTTTCAGCTTCTAGCTGTAGCTGGAGTTTTCTTTCCTCAGCTTCTGATTCCCTTTTTTGTTTTTCCATTTCCATTTGGAATCTTTTTTCATCCACCTGCATCTGCAGTTTCTTTTGTTCAGCTTCCATATGCAGTTTCTTTTGTTCAGCTTCCATTGCTTTATCATATCGAGCAGTTGCAAATTCTTCTAACTTATCACCAGTCTTCCCAAGCAATTTACCCTGCTCAATAAAGTGCTCAAATGTAGACATGTTGTCTAACATATGAGTCCAAAACCTGAAATAATTAACTAATTTATTTCAAACCTAAGTGTAACAAGTCTTAATTAAGCACTTGTATATTCACATCACATTATATTATCCCAGTCTCTGTGGGAAACAAGTCTCCAATCAAAGAACTTGTATATGAAATATCAGCACTCAATTCTTGATCATAAGTGCACTTCTCATTCAATAGTGCACGACACTATTCATCATTCATTTATCATCAGTGTAGTAGTAACAGTGCATTAGCATAGTCCATTAACTAATTACTATAACTGTAAACAATGACTATGTAAACACATGCAGAATGTAAACATTGAAAATGTAAACAATACAAACAATGTAAACAATAACAATGTAAACAATAACAAAGATCAGCAACAATACAAAAACTTTCGCAGAAATCAACTAAAAATAAAGCAGAAATTAATGAAATATCACAAAAAATGTGACGATATCTGCGATAGAATTAAACAAAATACATGACACCACAGTGTATAAACAAAAATGTTGTATGAAACTAAATTATAGACAAGAGTAGGCTAACAAATACAAACAAATCAAAACAAAACTAAAGAATGCGAAATAATAACGAAAACAATATTAAAACATGTCATCACAGCTAACATAAATAGCAACAGAAGTCGCTTAGCAAATTCCAGTATTGGAAATTTGCAAACCTTACAGAAAACGCTCACAATAGACGACCTCTATGACGTGGCATAATCTAACGGAGACACCACCCAACCGAGAACCCGCTGAAATATAAACATATAAATATACGAATAACATATAAACATATAACATATAGAATGAGATGATACACAGAAGACTCAGCAGAAGTATAAGGGCACAGTTTACATACAAACAGGCCACTTAACTTATAGGCTTCCAATCGCAGAACAGCAGAAAAACGGATGTCAATCAACGTCCTAAAGAGCGAAGCTCCAACGATGATGGCACATCTGAACTGCTTCCACTGCTAACACGATGGTACAAGAGCTTCTGAAATACTGTGTGTTGAGTTGTTTCGGCACTTGACCTTCTAATCCAAAAGTAAGTTGATGGAAATCGGTACTTGGCTGTTGCGTGATAAATTCTCGCAACATCGTTTTGTTTCAATGTCTGTTTTATAACGCAAGGGCAACAACTGCTTGGAATTTATAGTCACTTTTCTCGGTAAGCATTTGTCTTCTCGCGTTGGTATCGAATGCAGTTAAGTTTGAGCTGTGGTCATTTTTTTTTTGCGCTGGACTGCGCATGACTTGTCTTGTTGTTTGGTCGATCGGTTTCCGCCCACGACTAGTGGAGTGAGCGATTTGGAATGGCGAAAGAGATGCCTCGTTGAAGAGGGGATCTCCGCTATTTTTGTTCTGTCAGGGATGTGTAGTCCTCTTAATGGATATTTCGTTTATTCGAGATAATACCTCTAGTGTTTTCCCACATGTCGGGAGGCGTGATATTTCTGTGTATTTCATGAAAGCAAGGTAAATTGACTTTTTCATTAACTCTATCGATTTTGGGTCGTGAGCGATTTCGATTCATAGCCTGTCTCCGAAAGTCGTCGCCACGAGATGTTTTTTTTTCCCAGCTCACATGTCGCTGCATTGTACTGCATCGGTTGATGCATGTACCAAGGACCATTACTTGCTACTTTGTTAAATGAATTAGGTTTGGAAAACCTTTATTATCTAGAGGATATTTTTGTGGACATTATTTATACTTCGGCAGACGTGTCTGTCTTGCTGAAGTCAGATTAAGGAGAGTGAACTGATCTCATACATCTGGTTATCTCCTGGCTGTTATAGAAAAGGATGGAGTTTTTCCACCTGACTACATTTACAGCACTATGAAATATAACATGCATCTGACTCATCATTGTAATGCTGTCTACCGTCTATTGCTGTATTGAATGTTGCTGTGATAATGACTGTTTGATGTGCCTACACATTTGCGTAACCATTTTGTCACTGTGGCGTCCACAATAAATAATGAAGAAAAACGTCAACGGCTGTTTCAAGACTCATTGACTTTATACGTCGTGAGTTTACTG
Organism: Oreohelix idahoensis; assembly: GCA_024509875.1. Classification (NCBI taxonomy): domain Eukaryota; kingdom Metazoa; phylum Mollusca; class Gastropoda; order Stylommatophora; family Oreohelicidae; genus Oreohelix; species Oreohelix idahoensis. Next base: position 53,416 of record JAMPIV010006843.1, read on the forward strand.
ACGTCCTATGTGGATTGCCCTGTTATTGTTGTATGAACATTGTTTTGACTGAACACATCTACACACTACACAAAACCAGACATGCGGATACCATCCATCATCATATGGCATCACGCATCATTTGGTGGCCATAAGCTGGTTTGATTCTGGTACTAGCAAACACGGGGTCCCTTACCCACTTCATTTTCAACAAGAATTCATCAGCATCCTTCAAGAAATTAACATTCTTCAATACAGTCAACATCTTCAAAATTTTCAAAGTACTCGGCGTTGCCCGGTAAAAGTCAAAATTTCAATTTTTTTGACGGAAACAAGAATTTGACAGTACCCGGCGTTGTTACATGTTGCCGGATAACTCGGACTGCTGTTATCTTTTACGCAAGTCAAGCAAGTTGCTGCTGTCAAGGTTCCAGTGCTGTCGTTTTTGTGAAGGTCAAGTGCCGGTTGAAACGGGTTGTTTTCTGAAGAAGGCCAAGTACCGATTTCCATCAACTTACTTTTGGATTAGAAGGTCAAGTGCCGAAACAACTCAACACACAGTACTTCAGAAGCTCTTGTACCATCGTGTTAGCAGTGGAAGCAGTTCAGATGTGCCATCATCGTTGGAGCTTCGCTCTTTAGGACGTTGATTGACATCCGTTTTTCTGCTGTTCGACGATTGGAAGCCTATAAGTTAAGTGGCCTGTTTGTATGTAAACTGTGCCCTTATACTTCTGCTGAGTCTTCTGTGTATCATCTCATTCTATATGTTATATGTCTATATGTTATTTGTATATTTATATGTTTATATTTCAGCGGGTTCTCGGTTGGGTGATGTCTCCGTTAGATTATGCCACGTCATAGAGGTCGTCTATTGTGAGCGTTTTCTGTAGGGTTTGCAAATTTCCGATACTGGAATTTGCTAAGCGACTTCTGTTGCTATTTATGTTAGCTGTGATGACATGTTTTAATATTGTTTTCGTTATTATTTCGCATTCTTTAGTTTTGTTTTGATTTGTTTGTATTTGTTAGCCTACTCTTGTCTATAATTTAGTTTCATACAACATTTTTGTTTATACACTGTGGTGTCATGTATTTTGTTTAATTATAGCGCAGATATCGTCACATTTTTTGTGATATTTCATTAATTTCTGCTTTATTTTTAGTTGATTTCTGCGAAAGTTTGTTTGTATTGTTTACATTTTCAATGTTTACATTCTGCATGTGTTTACATAGTCATTGTTTACAGTTATAGTAATTAGTTAATGGGCTATGCTAATGCACTGTTACTACTACACTGATGATAAATGAATGATGAATAGTGTCGTGCACTATTGAATGAGAAGTGCACTTATGATCAAGAATTGAGTGCTGATATTTCATATACAAGTTCTTTGATTGGAGACTTGTTTCCCACAGAGACTGGGATAATATAAGGTGATGTGAATATACAAGTGTTTAATTAAGACTTGTTACACTTAGGTTTGAAATAAATTAGTTAATTATTTCAGGTTTTGGACTCATATGTTAGACAACATGTCTACATTTGAGCACTTTATTGAGCAGGGTAAATTGCTTGGCAAGACTGGTGATAAGTTAGAAGAATTTGCAACTGCTCGATATGATAAAGCAATGGAAGCTGAACAAAAGAAACTGCATATGGAAGCTGAACAAAAGAAACTGCAGATGCAGGTGGATGAAAAAAGATTCCAAATGGAAATGGAAAAACAAAAAAGGGAATCAGAAGCTGAGGAAAGAAAACTCCAGCTACAGCTAGAAGCTGAGAATAAAAGACTGGAAAAAGAGGCTGAGAATAAAAGACTTGAAAAAGAGGCTGAGAATAAAAGACTTGAAAAAGAGGCTGAGAATAAAAGACTTGAAAAAGAGGCTGAAAATAAAAGACTTGAAAAAGAAGCTGAAAATGAAAGACTTCAAAAAGAGGCTCAGGCTGAGGAAAGAAGATTACAGAGAGAGTCTGATGAGAGGAAAGAGAAAGCAAAAATGGAACATGAAGAAAAGGTCTTAGCTTTAGAGTTGGAAAAATTGAAATTGACAAGCATGAGTAATGGTAATGATTCAAACAAGGGTTCATCTTCTGGTAAGGCTAATAATGATACTTTTAAGATTAAGTTACCAACATTTAGTCCTTCCAGTGATGACATAATGTTCTATCTGGACAGATTTGAACAAGCATGTACAGCTCATAACATAGACAAAGCAAAATATGTTTATCAGTTATCAGGGATACTGACAGGTAAAGCTCTAAGTATATTAAATATGGTGGATGAACCTGACAAGAACAATTATGAGGTTGTCAGGGCCGCTTTGTTAAAGAAATATCAGCTTAACGAAGACGGCTATCGTCTACAATTTAAAAACATGTTACCTGAAAATGGAGTTGAATTCTCCGAGTTTATTGCAAGAATACGCATTACTTTCTCACGATGGGTTGAACTATCTAAGACGGAAAAAACTTATGAAGGACTTATGGACTTAATACTTAGAGACAAAGTCATGTCGTCTGTCAATGAGTCTTTCCTTGCTTTCCTTCATGAACGTAAACCTAAAACAATAAAAGAAATGGAAGATTTCTGTTGCCAATACGTAACTGCGCACCCACACATAACCATGGGTAACTCTAAGGTGAAAGAAGGTTTACCAGTTGCTTCGGCAGCTCCGTATGGTCAAAACTTTGCTCGTAGATCCCAACAAAATTTTGATAGAAAGGGTAGCGGTAATTTCTGTCAAAATCATGGAAATCAATTTCATGGTGATTCTTCTTCGAAGAATTGGAGACAGCCTGATAGTACACGTTACTATCACCCTAATAATTATAAGCATTTCAAAAGAGGATATGGTAATAGAGGTTATTCCTGCCGAAGACCTCAGAACCAAACAAATAGATGTTCGCATCAATGTGAACATGATAGTAATCGTGGAAACTGGAATTCGAACCAGGATAACAATTACAATAGAGACAATAATAACTGCAGAGATAATAATAACTTTGATAACTTCAGAGGTAATAATAGTCGGGGTAGATCTCAACACAAAAAAAAGAGATATCAGCAGGCTAATGCTGTACAACAGGAAACTGAGGGAGCCTGTAATCATGGTGTTGATAATAAAAACTTTGACGCTGTCACTGGTTCTGCTTTTGACTTTGAGAGAGCAAACAAATGCCCCCAATGCAGTACTTTATTCGAACCGGGTACCATAACTACTTTGAGTTGTGGTCACCCACTTCCCGCTCTTCCTGCTGCTGTTGCGCATGACGGGAGGGGTTCTTTAATCCTACATAAGGGTCTTGTTAATGATACTCCGGTCTCACTACTTTTCGATTCCGGATGCACCACTATTGGTGTTAGACAATCGCTTGTAGATCCATCTTGTGCTACAGGAAGGGTTATTAAATGTGTCACATTTGGCGGCACTCTAGAAAAATATCCTACTGCTGTAATTCGCATTGCCACTCCTTTCTTTACTGGAGATGTGCATGCTTGTCTCTTACCTAATCCTATTGCGGACCTTATTATTGGTCGTATTCACGGAGTTAGGGAGTGTACCCCACAGCAGATTGCTGCTTGGGAAGATAATAACATGCAAGCTACAAATGCAGTGGTTACAAGAGCACAAGCTCTACAAACACCCGAAACTTCACTGAATAGTGATAATGAAGTTGATAGCCAAGATAGTCACTTAGTAATTACTCGTGACTCTTTCATAAAATTGCAAGAAGAAGATCCTTCTTTAAAAAAATTCTTCGTTCTTGCGAAGAAAGGTGATCCGAATCAGGATACAAATAGAAAATCTTGGATTGCAATGAGAAACGGCGTACTTGTACGTATGGTACAAGATTCGACTACGTCGGCACATTCGCAAATTCTTGTTCCCAAGAGCATGAGAGTCCAAATATTACAACATGCTCATGACTCGCAATGTGCTGGACATATGGGTTTTTCCCGTACGAAGTCGAGAGTCCTTGCGGCTTTCTTTTGGCCTTTTGTCAATAAGGACATTCGTATTTACTGCCGATCATGCAAGGTATGTCAGGAGGTCAAATCTAGAGGACCACGACATGCTGCGCCTATCCAGGCTGCTGACATTCCTATTCGGCCGTTTCAGAAAATGGCCATAGATATTATTGGCCCTTTTAAGGTCAAGTCGGCCAGAGGACATCAGTTTATCCTTACATGTGTCGATATGTGCACACGTTGGCCAGAGGCTATTCCTCTTAAGAGCATATCTACTACAGATATCGCAGATGCTCTTTGGTTGATATTTTCTCGCTTGGGGTTCCCCAGAGAAATATTGTCAGACCATGGCACTCAACTCATATCTGACACTATGTCACAGGTAATGTCTACCTTACATATTGAACGATCTCTCAGTAGTATCTACCATCCTATGTCTAATGGGTTAGTTGAGCGTCGGAATAGAACGCTCAAGACTTTGCTTGGTAAGATAACTGAAGATCATCCTCAAGATTGGGACAGGGTTTTACCCGCGGCTCTCTTTGCCTATAGAGAAGTCCCTAATGAACACACAGGATTTTCTCCCTTCGCACTTGTCTTTGGCGCGCGTCCACGCGGCCCTATGTCTTTATTACACGATCTCATCACTGCCGATGATATTAGCGATGAAACTCAATCCTCATATGAGTATGTCATTGCTCTTAGACAAAAGATCATTGAGGCATGTAAGCTAGCAACTGCTTCATCAGAAATTGCTAAAGAGAAGGCAAGACAGTTTGCTAACAAGAATAGATGTCTACGACAACTTTGTCCAGGTGACAAAGCATTCGTCCTACTCCCCAGTAGGGAAAATAGACTTCTTATTGCATGGAAAGGTCCGTATGCAATAGTCTCTCGGATTTCCGATGTTGACTATGTGGTCGATATTGATGGAAAGCATAAAACTTTCCACATAAACATGCTTTCGGAATTTCACGAACGTCCGGACTATTTGCTGCCTATTTTCCAGGCAACGGATGATGCTCCTGCACCTCACGGTCATTATTCATCCCTGTCTGTCATTCAGGATGAGGAAGCTACCTTCTCTGATGTCAACCTTCCCCTTCCAGTGGTTCCATTACATTCCACGGAATCTTGGAAAAACGTTTCTGTTTCTCCTAATCTTTCTGGTGACGAACATCGACAAGTCTCGTCGATGTTACAAACATTTCAGGATGTTCTCACTGACATTCCTGGACACACAGATGTCATAGAACATGACATAATTCTTACCGACAATAATCCAATTAGGGTTAGGCCGTATCCTATTCCTATACACACTTTCAGTCGCAAGTGGAAAAGGAATTGGATGAAATGATTCAATTAAATATAATTGAACCATCGACTTCACCATATTCTTCTTCCATGGTTATTGTCCGGAAGAAGGATAAGAACATACGAATTTGCGTTGATTATCGCAAATTGAATCAGGTCACAAAGTTCGACGCTGAACCGATGCCTTTGTTAGAAGATCTACTGATTAGACTTTCTAATTCTAGATTCTTCACTAAACTTGACTTGTCTAAAGGTTATTGGCAAGTGCCTTTAGCAGAGCATGCCAAACCTCTTACTGCTTTTTCTACACCTAGGGGTCTATTTCAATGGAATGTTATGCCTTTTGGTCTCATGAACGCCCCCTGCCACTTTCGTTCGCATGATGCGTCGAATTCTGTCACATCGTTCGGATGTCATCGCATACTTAGATGACATCTGTCTCTTCAGTGATACCTGGGAAGATCACTATTTAGGGTTATATGACTTACTGTCCACTCTACGTGAGAATAATTTGACAGCAAAACCTTCTAAAGCTTTTGTTGGTTTTGGTGAAATCTCTTTCCTGGGTCATCGTGTTGGTCATGGTCTCTTGAAGACAGAAGACCACAATACTTCCAAAATACTGAACATCTCTGTTCCTAAAACGAAGAAACAAGTTAGGAGTCTCTTAGGTTTAATTCAATTTTATGGGAGCTTTATTCCAAATTTATCTTCGATCATGGCACCTCTCTCAACATTGTTGAAGAAAGGTTCGCCTAATCTGGTCCGTTGGTCTGAAGAATGCCAATCTTCACTAGACCAAATCAAGAATATATTTTCTTCTCCTCCCATCTTAAGATTACCTACTCTTGATAGGACTTTTGTTCTTCGGAGTGATGCTTCATCCACTGGGATTGGAGCAGCACTGATGCAAGAATATGCAAATACTCTGCATCCTGTTATGTACATTTCTAGAAAACTAAATGCGGCAGAGAGGAACTACTCGGTTTTAGACCGTGAGTTGTTAGCGATGGTTTGGTCAATTCTAAAGCTACAAAGATTCCTCCTGGGCGCACATTTCATTCTAGAGACTGATCAGAAAGCTCTTACAGCTATTCAGACTAAGAATTTGAAGAGTTCGAGATCCACTCGATATGCTATAGCTCTTCAACCTTTTCACTTCACGGTACGAGCTATCCGTGGTGCGGATAATGTGATGGCTGACATTTTGTCTAGATGCCCACATGACTCCAACTAATACTTCTGTCCTATATTTCCATATATTACAGAGTCATAACACACCTATATTTCTACAATAGATTAGCACATCTGTACTTACTCTATATGTACACACTATCGTGCTTTGTTGTCATCTTCTTCTGTTCGTTTTTCAAGATGATAGAGGAGGACTGAGTAGTTAATATAAGGGCCGTTAGTTTACTAAACAGCCACAATTATTAATAATGTATTGTACCTTATGAAGCATATTAGTTATTAATTAGCATTATATTGCTTGTACTTTCTCAGAATGTCATTGTTGAGCTGAGGACTTACCTTACGAGTTCTAGATTGTGTACTTACTACCCTCGGAATACCAGAGCATATGTCCTGGATCGTCATGTAGTTTAACTTTACTATGTACTTATGTCATTACATGTCAAAGAATGTACTATTTAAATTTTCCTATCAGATTTGTACATCCATTTTTAAAGACAATATTAGAGTATGCTGTTTAATGATGATTATAGTAACTTGCATACGTATATTGTGTTTACATGCTAACGTGATGTGTGTTGGTGACACCTCCCCGATGTGAATATTTTTTGAGACATATTTATTTTTCTGTTGAGGTATATCCTCACCAGACACTCTATAATTAGCCTATTGTTTGGCAATTTAATTAATTATCAGCGCATAATTCGTGCGTTTTGAGCCGCTTATCGCTTGCTCTTTGATATTGAAAAAAAATATGTTCCACATTTTTTTTTATCGGGAGGAGGTGGTGATATGTTGCGTGATAAATTCTCGCAACATCGTTTTGTTTCAATGTCTGTTTTATAACGCAAGGGCAACAACTGCTTGGAATTTATAGTCACTTTTCTCGGTAAGCATTTGTCTTCTCGCGTTGGTATCGAATGCAGTTAAGTTTGAGCTGTGGTCATTTTTTTTGCGCTGGACTGCGCATGACTTGTCTTGTTGTTTGGTCGATCGGTTTCCGCCCACGACTAGTGGAGTGAGCGATTTGGAATGGCGAAAGAGATGCCTCGTTGAAGAGGGGATCTCCGCTATTTTTGTTCTGTCAGGGATGTGTAGTCCTCTTATGGATATCTCGTTTATTCGAGATAATACCTCTAGTGTTTTCCCACATGTCGGGAGGCGTGATATTTCTGTGTATTTCATGAAAGCAAGGTAAATTGACTTTTTCATTAACTCTATCGATTTTGGGTCGTGAGCGATTTCGATTCATAGCCTGTCTCCGAAAGTCGTCGCCACGAGATGTTTTTTCCCAGCTCACATGTCGCTGCATTGTACTGCATCGGTTGATGCATGTACCAAGGACCATTACTTGCTACTTTGTTAAATGAATTAGGTTTGGAAAACCTTTATTATCTAGAGGATATTTTTGTGGACATTATTTATACTTCGGCAGACGAGTCTGTCTTGCTGAAGTCAAACTAAGGAGAGTGAACTGATCTCATACATCTGGTTATCTCCTGGCTGTTATAGAAAAGGATGGAGTTTTCCACCTGACTACATTTACAGCACTATGAAATATAACATGCATCTGACTCATCATTGTAATGCTGTCTACCGTCTATTGCTGTATTGAATGTTGCTGTGATAATGACTGTTTGATGTGCCTACACATTTGCGTAACCATTTTGTCACTGTGGCGTCCACAATAAATAATGAAGAAAAACGTCAACGGCTGCTTCAAGACTCATTGACTTTATACGTCGTGAGTTTACTGACGTCCTATGTGGATTGCCCTGTTATTGTTGTATGAACATTGTTTTGACTGAACACATCTACACACTACACAAAACCAGACATGCGGATACCATCCATCATCATATGGCATCACGCATCATTGGCCTTCTTCAGAAAACAACCCGTTTCAACCGGCACTTGACCTTCACAAAAACGACAGCACTGGAACCTTGACAGCAGCAACTTGCTTGACTTGCGTAAAAGATAACAGCAGTCCGAGTTATCCGGCAACATGTAACAACGCCGGGTACTGTCAAATTCTTGTTTCCGTCAAAAAATTGAAATTTTGACTTTTACCGGGCAACGCCGAGTACTTTGAAAATTTTGAAGATGTTGACTGTATTGAAGAATGTTAATTTCTTGAAGGATGCTGATGAATTCTTGTTGAAAATGAAGTGGGTAAGGGACCCCGTGTTTGCTAGTACCAGAATCAAACCAGCTTATGGCCACCAAATGATGCGTGATGCCATATGATGATGGATGGTATCCGCATGTCTGGTTTTGTGTGGTGTGCAGATGTGTTCAGTCAAAACAATGTTCATACAAAAATAACAGGGCAATCCACATAGGACGTCAGTAAACTCACGACGTATAAAGTCAATGATTCTTGTAACAGCCGTTGACGTTTTTCTTCATTATTTATTGTGGACGCCACAGTGACAAAATGGTTACGCGAATATGTAGACACATCAAACAGTCATTATCACAGCAACATTCAATACAGCAATAGACGGTAGACAGCATTACAATGATGAGTCAGATGCATGTTATATTTCAAAGTGCTGTAAATGTAGTCAGGTGAAAAACTCCATCCTTTTCTATAACAGCCAGGAGATAACCAGATATATGAGATCAGTTCACTCTCCTTAGTCTGACTTCAGCAAGACAGACACGTCTGCCGAAGTATAAATAATGTCCTCAAAAAATATCCTCTAGATAATAAAGGTTTTTCAAACCTAGTTCATTTAACAAAGTAGCAAGTAATGGTCCTTGGTACCTGCATCAACCGATGCAGTACAATACAGCGACATGTGAGCTAGGAAAACATCTCGTGACGACGACTTTCGAAGACAGGCGATGAACCAGAAATCGTTCACGACCAAAAATCGATAGAGTTAATGAAAATGTTAATTTACCTTGCCTTCCGGAAATACACAGAAATATTATGCCTCCCGGCATGTGCAAATACACTAGAGGTATTATCTCGAATAAACGAAATATCCATAAGAGGACTCTCACATTCCTGACAGAACAAAAAAAAAATAGCGGAGATCCCCTCTTCAACGAGGCATCTCTTTCGCCATTCCAAATCGCTCACTCCACTAGTGGTGGGCGGAAACCGATCGACCAAGAAGCAAGACAAGTCATGCGCAGTCCAGCGCAAAATGACCACAGCTCAAACTTAACTGCATTCGATACCAACGCGAGAAGACAAATGCTTACCGAGAAAAGTGACTATAAATTTCAAGCAGTTGTTGCCCTTGCGTTATAAAATAGATATTGAAATAAAACGATGTTGCGAGAATTTATCACGCAACAGAGGCATTCATTACAAGATGTGAAAGTAAGAAAAGGTGTAGATATGGGAAACGATCACCGCTTATCAGTAGCAAGACTAAAGGTAAAACTTAGAACTGTTGGACCAGTTGTAACTAAACAGAAAAGGTTTGACATCATCAAACTAAAGGACCCCCTTACCAGAAAAGCTTTTGTGCTTGGGATTCCTGAGAAGGAAGAGACAAGATTGGATAACACCAGAAACATTAAACACCACAGCGATGAGACAAGAAATAAAAAGAAAGAAAATAGGTTAAAGGAAATGTATAGCGAGCAGTACAGTCAGCTGGACAAGGAAGTAAAACGTCAAACCAGAGCCAACAAAAGGAAATTCCTAGACGATCTTGCAAGACAGACAGAAGAGGCAGCGCTGAGAAATGAACGAAGCACAATATAAAATAACTAAAACTGTCAGCGGAAACCGGATTGCAAACAATGTTACGTTAGTAAGAGACAAGCAAGGTAATCTCATCTCCACAGCACAGGGGCAGGAAACAAGATGGGCAGAGCACTTCAGAGAAGCACTGAATAAGGAACCACCAGAGACGCAGCTGACTGTTCCTGAGGCTGAAACTGATCTGGACGTAAATACAAACATTCCGAAAAGGGAAGAAATCATCACAGTTATCAAAAGGTTAAAGCATGGAAAAGCTCCTGGTCACGACAATTTAAATGCTGAATTATTTAAGACAGACCCTGAACTAGCAGCAGAACTATTAGAACCACCTTTTGCAGAAGTCTGGAAAACAGAGACAACACCAATGGAGTGGAATAAAGGAATAATTGTCATTGCCCAAGAAGGGTGACATTCAATACCCTTTAGCTCCC